>JAVIAB010000091.1:46695463-46709334 GCA_032433765.1 Megaustenia siamemsis | reverse complement strand
GACAAACGATAATTCTCAAACAGAAGAGATAGAATCAAGATGCAACAAAGCTTGTCAAATCATTGGACAGTTATCACCAGTATTGTCCAACAAGGAAATAACTCTGAGGCAAAACAAGCACTATACAATATTCATCCCAACGTTGTGCTACCAATGCCAGACCTGGACCCTAGATGCAAGAAACAATAAGAAAAATAACCTCTACAGAGATGAAATTGTTAGACGAATGACAGGAAACAGTCTGAGAGATATGATCAGAAATGAAGAACTGAGAAAAAAGCTAGGAATAGCCCCACATAGAATATATAAGAAAACAACAGATACAATGGTTTGGCCATGTGACAAGGCAGAAAGAACAAAACCAACACAACAAGCCTCAACAAACATTGTGAGAACATCAGACCAAGGGTCAACCACGAAAAAGATGGATCGATGGAATATTAGAAGCACTAGGAAACATAACAGCATCAGAGGCGAACAGAAGAGCAAAAGACCGCAAATTATATCTCCCTCGATGCTGAAAGGCAAATGAGGAAGGAAAGACGAAGAAGATATTTCTACACGAGTATATATTTAAATATATATATCATGTTCCTGTGTGTTACCGGATATTTGACACGCAAGGTTTCTGTTCTGAGATTGTGGTTCTGCCCTATGTGCCGTCTTCAGCTCAAAAGGACAATAGATAGATAGATAGATAGATAGATATATATCATGGACTTGTAAATAATTTCACACATACTAAAATAGGTACCTTTAATGTAAACATTAGCTTGGTTTGCTAGGGCAGAGTTTATTGATTCAAAGTGGTTACAAATAATGATCTTATCACAAAACTCTCACATGGCACTTGTGCTACCTCACCAAAGGCCATGAACTATAGGTTTATATACAACTATCATACTGAACAAAGCAACAAACAAATGGTCAATGTTCTTGTAAAGTTGTTTGTTGTTCCAGCTGAACGCCTACTTAGCCGAAACGTCGTTCAACTTTTGTTTTGTTTCTCACCCACGCAAATCTGTTACCATACCACGTTTTCTATTTTTTTTTTAAATTGTCATTATTATCATCAGCTTTACATCACTATGCATCTTGGTGCCTCTACCCCTTTTCTAGTAAAGCAAGTTGTAAGTATTCCCTCCCAAAATTATACACATGGGGAATACGGTGCTTATGGTCATATGTTTCAATGACCAACAGCACTTACAGGTAATGTGGTCAGCTCTACACCAGGTAGCCAAACTTTCCAAACAAAATCTCTAGTACACATTTCTGAGGCTAGATGAATCCCAAAGCAGAGCTGGTCTCAAGAAAAAAACTGTTACAAGTGAGAATTGAACCAGGACCTTTCTGATCAATAGTCAGTGCAAGCTGCCACTACGGCTTTCCAATATTAAATCTATCTTTCTTTTGAGCTGAAGATGGCACATAGGGCAGAATTTCTAGACTCTCCATGTTTGACGATCTTTACTATTAAGTGTCAGACTTTGCACAGGACCTGCATTGTGTCTCACTACATGTTCCTGTTCTGTGTGAGCCTCTCAACCACAGCAAGGAAGCTGATACCTATTGTTGATGCTTCTCATCTTAGTGTTCCTCTAGCTCTCCCTCTTTTACCCTCTAGTTCCCATTTGAGGGCTTGCTGTGAGATTGTTGTCTCTCTCATCACATGGTCATATGTCCACCTTCTCTGGATTATAAATTATATTTTTCTATGCTTTGTCATTTCTCTTATTTTTGCACTAATCTTGAATTCAATTCTATAATTCTATTGTATATGAAGTATCTTCCTGAGACATTTGTATTCAAATGCACCCAATTAATTTTCTATTTCTTTAGTTGTTGTCCAGCTTCAGTGTGTATGAGTAAGAGTGGATAATACATTTTATTTGAAAATCATGAGTTTTGTTTTTGTGCTTAATAAGTTTAATTTGATGTTAATGATATAAAATGTTATAATGTCTTTGAAAGACAATGCGGGTATAGTTCCTGTAATGTAGCAATGCACTGGGCACATTGTGCATATATTCTCCAGCCACATAGAAATCCCTGGACACAACCCAGAAATGAAAAAAATAATCATAACAATACTTTGATAGTTCTTAGAAAGCAGAAAAGAAGACAACACAAAATTGAGAACAAAATAACAAAGACTGTACATGGTCAGGAAACAGCACAGTTAGACAAGGAAAATTTAAACAGGCGGTTAAATAACAACACTCTCCTATGGACAGGATACTTGATGGAAATGACTCACTTTCTTCTTTCTGCGTCATGAGGCTCCGTTCCTGGCAGTGTAACTGTTATGGCTGTAATAGGACTTACAGTGTACTTCCGCTGTTGTTGTTTACAAAGTTTCAATTTCACAAGACCGATAAATATTGAATTTGCAATAACAGCAACCAGTGGTTGAAGGCGACTTGGCAAGAAGCTAAAACAGGAAACAAAAATAATTTCTATGATCAACATTTTAGCAGAATTTTTACAAAAAACATATGGCATTTTTAACAACCATGGGGCATTTTTTAACAAACTAGCCCCATACATAGGTCTTCTATGTAATCTCTCTTCTTAACATTCACCTGTTAAGTGGGCGTGAATGTGTTGTGTCTCTAGTTTATGGCATAGCTGTGATATCTGCGTCTTTTGGCCTGACACATCCATCTTCAGCTTGGATGGGTAGATCTGCTTAACAATTATTACCCAGACAGCGGTCATTTTGGCCAGCTCTTTTCGACTTTAAACTTCCAAGGTTTCTTTAACATGTACAAGTACACACAGGACCTGTTTTCGTTGTTTTCCAAGAAATGCTAGGGATCAGATCTCACTACCAAGAGACATGGGATGTGTTAAGCCATGAAGAAAAAAAAATTTCCTAACGCCTGTGCTGGGAATCAAACCCACAGCCAACCTGACCAGAGATCAATATCTTACCTCTTGACCACCCAGTCACCAATGTACCTAACGGCAATTCAAATGTACCAAGTTCTATAAGACCAAGTTATATCTGATACCATCTCAGCATCCAAAGCTGGCTAATATGGAAATATTTCAAGGTGAGGAAGACTAACTGGGCTGAGATATAGGAAAGTTTGGGAGGAAGGAGACAAAAAGAACCAGAAATATAGCATCATATGAAGTTGGAGAACCGAGGGGGAGAAGGCATGGTGAAATAGAAGGGGTAAAGTACTGAGGGGGAAAAAAGCAAGGACAGAAACACTGGGATATCGAAAGAGCATTATAAAGGGTATCTCCTGGCTACTTAAGAGCAAAATAAGGGTATTTCCTGGCCACTAAAGAGCAAAATTGTGCCTGTCTCTTGGGATTAAACACTGTCACGTTTACCTGACTAGACTACTGACATTCAGACAACCCGTGTTTGATTCCCGCTGGGAGCAGTGTGAATTTTATTCGTGGTTGGAAAAAAAAATACCCCCACGGTTGACCCAGCCATTGGCAGAAATGGGTACAGGGTATTACCCTGGGAAGGTGAGGAATGTTGCTTCGCATATGAGTTTCGATGCTTGAGGCGACACTATACAGAAATATCCGAACATTTCTAGATAGGCGGCCGAGCACATATGGGTGTAAACTCGTGTGCTAAGACGCCGGTTCAAGTCTCGTACTTTACCTTTACCTTTACTGTCACGTGTTTTCCCAGTCCATCAGAAGATGAAATTCAAACAATAAAATGAAATCCAACGAGCGGAGCACAATTTATTATTCTGTAAAGGGTTTTTCATAATCAAATTATACAGCTGGAAAAGCTGAATTTATAAGTCTTGTTCCCAGCACACACATCCATGATATCTGTGCACCTGTTCTTGATGAAATTCAAATTTTAATGCAAGGAATGATTTATGTTCCTTACCATGATCATATAGACCTGTCACACTCTAATGCTCTACAAGTCAAGTAAATACCTCATTGAATGGAGAGGTGTATCTCTGGTGCATCCAAGATCTGCCCATAGGCCCTCATTCTGACCATTTCCAGCTTTGACGAGGGAGTGATCACACTGAAACCATAATCCGGTATTGAGAGCACCACAGCCTGAATAAGCGAAAAACAGTAATGATTGCTGGAGGTTTGCTCTGGTCATGATCTTGATTGACACCTCTCCTTGCCTTTTGAATGACACTGCTCATATATTGATTAAAAGAAAGGGTCCTATCAAGTGATATTTCCAAATACTTAATAGTCTGACTTCTCATGAAGGTAACATCATTGCTGTTTATGACTGGGAGAGTGTCTTTAACTATTCTGCTGTTCAGCGAACACCATATTACAGCAGTTTTGTTTGGGTTAATAAGTGCTTTGTAGCTGTTGCTAAAAGAGGTAGACCCAGAGAGACACTGAGAAGAACATTGATCAGAGAGGCAAGAGCAGCAGGATTGGCTCCCTTAAAGAGATAGAGTTGCTTGCACAGAACGGAGACAATTGGCAAGATTTGATAAAAGATCTTTACAAGGATTGAACACTGCTAGACTAAAAATGTAGATAAGAGAAAAATATTTGGGTCTATGCCCTATGGGCTGTCCACGGCTCGAAAGGTCAATAGATAGATAGTAAGGTAAGCTTGCTATTCCAATGCTATTCAATTGCGCTACCCTGGCAGTATAATATAACTAAAGAAGAGATTGAAGCCATGGGTGATTTTGGAATAGAAATAATAACAAAAATATTGAATGATATCTACAACAGTGGATATATACCAGACGACAAGCTCAAATCAATATTCATAGCCCTACCAAAGAAATCGGGTGCGATTGAATGCGATGATCATCGCACAATAAGCCTTATGAGTCATATGACTAAGATACTATTAAGAATCATCATGCAAAGAGTGCGAAACAAAATCAGTTCAGAAATAGCGATGAACAGTGTGGTTTTGTTAGAGATAAAGGAACAAGTAATGCCATTTATATCATAAGATCTTTAGTAGAAAGAGCCATAGAGGTGAAAACAGATCTATACCTATGTTTCATAGATTACACAAGGCATTTGACAAAGTAAAGCACCAAGAAATAATCAACATTTTAGAAAGCATAAACATAGACAGCAAAGATCTAAGAATAATGAAGAACATGTACTGGCAACAAACAGCGGCCATAAGAACTGGAAACCATTTGGGAATGTTTCAACAAAAAAAAACAGGGTGTTAGACAAGGTTGTGTGCTGTCACCAGATTTGTTTAATATTTATAGTGAGATTATTTTAAGATCCATAAGGGGCATGCCTGGAATAACAATTGGAGGTCATAACATAAATAATCTAAGGGATGCTGATGATACAGTCTTAATCGCTAAGAGTGAAAATGAGTTATAAGAAATGTTGGACATTATAGTGAAAGAAAGCAAAAATAAAGGACTCAGCCTTAATAGCAAAAAGACAGAGGTAATGGTAACAACAAAGAAAAAGATATCACCTCAGTGCAAAATAAAGACAAGTGGAACAATATTAAAACAAGTAAATGAATTTAAATATTTGGGAACTTTGTTAACCTCAGACGGAAGATGTACAAAAGAGGTAATATGCAGAATGGCTCAGGCAAAAGCAGCTTTCTAAAAAATGAGGAAGATACTATGCAATCCATTTTTGACAATAGAAACTAGAAAAAGAGTTCTTAAATGTTACGTAGAGCCAGTCTTAACATATGGATGTGAATCATGTACAATAGGACAACAGACAAAAAAATCACTGGATTCTGTAGCAATGTGGTTTTACAGAAGAATGTTGAGAGTACCATGGACAGCTAAGAAGAGTAATGAAGATATTCTGAGAGAGGTGAAAGCAAAAAGAGAGCTAATTTTCAATATTAGGAAGAAACAATCATCATTTTTTGGCTATGTAATGAGAAGAGAACAACTGCAATATATTGTAACAACTGGAAAAATTGAGGGACGAAGAGATAGAGGGAAGCAAAGAGAAAAAATAACAGACAGTTTAAGAGAATGGCTTGGCAGAAGGTCAACAACAGAAATGATAAATAGCTGCCGAGATCGAAAATTGTGAAGAGACATGATCACCTACGCCAGCAGGTCCGGTACTTGATGATGATGATGACTCTGGCAGTGTATATATTGAACAAAGCAAATGATAACGGCGATCCTTGAATTAACCCTGGCGATATATATGTTGGCTCAAATATCCGGGTACTGAAACATAGAGCCATTTTTCTTTGCATCAGAACTGATGCCACCCAACACACAAGGAGCTTAATTCAAGGTTTATTATTTTCTTTTCCTTTCCCTTCCGGCAGAACAACTAAACATTGAGTGCCTGGTAAGCCTTATGACGTCTTGTAAGTCAACAACAAAGTTTCTTCACTTTGTGTGGTGAGTGGTCATCCATTTCTTCAGTGTGCCCTTTGTCTGGTTTAAGCTATTCTTCTATTTCCACTGTCCTCCATCACATTTTTCTAGGTCTGTTTCTCTTTCATCTTTACTCTGGAGTTTACTCAACAGCAGTTCCTGTAATTGTTTCTGGATATCTTCTGAGTAAATGATCTATCCAGCTTCACTGTTTGCTGCTTAGTGTGTGCATCTAGATTTTTTTTCGTTATCAGTGTGCACATCTTTCTTTTTGCTGGTTGTCAGTGTGTACGTCTCTTTTTGCTGCTATCAAAGTGCACATCTCAAATTGCTCATTATCAGTGTGCACATCTCTTTTGCTGGTTGTCAGTGTGTACGTCTCTTTTTGCTGCTATCAAAGTGCACATCTCAAATTGCTCATTATGAGTGTGCACGTCTCTTTTTGCTGGTTATCAGTGTGCACATCTCTTTTGCTGGTTATCAGCATGCACTTTTCTTTTAGCTGGTTATCAGCATGCACATCTCTTTTGCTGGTTATCAGCATGCATATCTCTATTTGCTAGTTATCAGTGTGCATGTCTCTCTTTAGATGCGCTATTTTTTAGCAATTTTTGCTTGCTGACTTTGGACAAAATATTCTGAGAATTTTCCTCCGATAGGTTCAAGGTTGTATGGTCAAGATATGTTGTGTGGTCCAGATAGGTTGTAAGGCACTACAGGTTGTGTGAATTGATGAAAATTTTGAAGTTTCCTGTTATTCTTCAGAATTAAGATCCTTATAGATTTCTTGTTCTATATTATATTTTTAGATGTAAACTCTAAAGTACATAAGTTTAACAATGTTAATAAAAAACAATTCACAGTCTTCTTGCATTCTTTATGCACATCGGAGAGCAGGTGATTGAAATGATAACTTGTCATCCTCCAAAACAGAACGCCGTTTACATCCCTGTAGGGTCAAACATTTTTTCTTTCTGAGGTGAAATAAAAACTCAGAACTGAATGTCTCATGGTCACTGTTCAGAAAAATGCAGTCTTTAAACGTTTATTCTATGGTTCTATAATTTCCACAGGCACCCTGTAATGGGATTACAAATTTTAGGGCAAAGATAGTTTTAAAAAATATTTGTTTAATTTATATAAGCCTGTATACTTCGGAGCTAACCTTTTAACACTTACAGACAGGACTAACCTCGCTAAAGTGAAGTTTTCTGCCATATCACCTCGATCACCACTGCCATGTTTCTGGTAAAATCTTAGGTACACCAACTAACCAGAATTCCATTTGAAAACATGTATGGATATGGTCCTGGTAACAAACCAATAATTCGGAGCAATATAACAATCATCAACAAATCAGAGGCATGTTTGTATTTTTAATCTTTCCAAAAGGAAGTGTTACAATGCAGTGATCGGGCATTGATTGTTTCACGGCTACACTAAATCCTGCAATGTATCCAACCAGCCCGTAGACATGCACTTCAAATAAGTATTCCTCACTAAGTGTTACCAAGTAAAAGATATAATATAAAAACGCAGTAACTACCCAACTGCAAGATTAACTATTACGAAAAACACAAGCATTTCCTTGGCACCCCAAAGTGGCTCTATGAACTTTCCAAAAAGGAAAATGACAACCACATCAGCAATAACTTGCCAAATATGTAGCTCAACGAAACAGAAGAAAATTAAACTGTAAACATGGAAATTCGGCGGCATAACATAGCCTGGCGTAATTGTTATATATGGAATTGCTGATGAGATAAACGAGAAAATATATCCTACGATCACACAGGCTACAAATGTCTTGACAACAATGCTGCTTTTCCCGAAAGCAGTTGAAAAATTATTCTTCAAATGGGGAAGTCCAGTTTGTGTTGTGGTAGCCGCCATTATTGTTGAGATATTGCTCTCTCTGACGTCATTTCCTTTTCGTAAAGTGTGGGGATTTCTCAAAAACTAAAATTTAAAAAAAACAATAAAAGCAAATTGTATCTTTTCAACATTCCTGTATGGTACAAACACATGGACATTCGACAATAAAAGAGCACAGAAAATTGAAGGCTCTGAAATGTGGATTTATGTAAAAATTGGAAACAATTGATGGGAAGAAAAGAAAACAAATGGTGAAGTCTTACAACTAATAATGAAAAGAGAACAACTAAATACAATTCCAACAAGACAAATGAGGTTGTTGGGGCATGTTAAAAGACACGGCAGCCTACAAAAAGTAATCTTGAAAGGGAAAATACAAGGTAACAGAGGCAGACCAAAACTAACATGGACGAGTAACATTAAAAGATAGACAAGTCTACAGTTTTTCCTGGACCGTAGGATCCAACCCTCCATCGCCACTGGCGTCCTCCTCCGTCTAGCAGAATTAGTCTTGAACCTCAACTCTTTCGAGTTCAATGGCAATTTCTTCACCCAGATCAGCGGTGTGGCGATGGGCACTAAAATGGGCCCTAGCTATGCTTGTCTCTTCATGGGTTATCTAGAGCACCAAATTATCTAAACCTACCAGGGCCCTCTTCCCCTTATGTATCGTAGGTACATTGATGACTGCATTGGTCTGTCTGACCTTCCAGAAGATGAGATCTCCGGTTTCATCGAATATGTCGGACATTTCCACCCCTCTATCCACATCACCTTCCACATCTCCACCTCCTCCGTATCTTTCCTGGACATCCTAGTCTCCTTGGGCACCTCTCATCTTCTCACCTCGGTCTTCTACAAGGCCACTGACTCCCATAGTTTCCTCCGCTATGACTCCTCTCACCCGAAATCCTGCAAGAACTCTCTTCCATATTCTCAACTTCTCAGACTTCGTCGCCTTGCCAAGACGATGAAGATTTCCTTCACAATGCCCACCTCATGCTTGATTTCTTCCGCCGACGCCTTTATCCAGAATCAGCTCTCCTCCCTGCCCTGCGTCGAGTTCTCCACACTTCACGTCAGTCTGCTCTTACCCCCTCTACTCATCCCCCCTCTGATAGAGTAGTGCTCGCTCTCACCCATCACCCTCACCACTACGCCGCTATTAGGACCATCCACCGCTACCTCCCTATTCTTCGATCTGACCCTACTACTCGTCTGCTCTTCCCTGACCCGCCACTAGTGGCCTTTAGACGTGACCGGAACCTCCGAGACTTTCTTGTCAGGGGTCGTCTTCCTGCTGACCACTTCAGCCATCGAGGCTCTATCCGCTGCAACCGGAGAGTATGTAAAACTTGTGACCACATCCTCCAGACCGACACTGTCCTCTTCCCTAATGGTCCTTTCGAGATCAGAGAGGGATTCACTTGCACATCGCGGAACATCATTTATGCCATCATTTGTAAGCGATGCAAGTTGACCTACATCGGTCAGTCTGGTCGAAGAATTGGCGATAGGTGCCGTGAACACTTGAATGACATCACCCGAGAAGCGGACACTCCTGTAGCAGCCCATTTTAACTCGAGGGGCCATCGAGGTAAGACTGATGTCTTGGTAACTGGCCTTATATCATGCTCCTCTGATCACCACAGTCGGCTCACTCTTGAGCACCGTCTGATCGCTCGTTGGGGCTGCCTCACCCCTCGTGGCATCAATGTATCCCTGTCCCTCTGAGGACCCTCCTGCCTCCGACTCCACCCTCCCACCTATGGACCTCTCTTCCTATTTCTCTTCTTGGGTCCTCTACTCCCCGTCCATCACTGTTTTCATATCCTCTTTGAGTAACCCCCATCTTGCCTTCTTCATCCTAAACCCCCCCTCCCCACACCTTTTTCTCTTCTGACTACCTTCATGTCCTTTACCTCTTTATCACTATATCACCTCTCCACCTGGACTGTACGTACGATCTCTCTGCCCACCTCTATTGTCCCTCGTCCTTCCTACCACCCCTCTGCTGATCTACTCCTAGCTCACCCCTCTCCTCTCTATTCACTTGTAGTCACTACTCATCTATACCTACTATTCCAGTATCCCCCTTATCCTGATGCCCACTTTCATTCCCCCCTTTGTTCTATCATTTCCCTACTTCTTTACCTCCTATGGTTCATACCTCTTGTACACCATCCCCTATTGCTCCACTTCTTCCAGACTTTATCTTTTTCCATTCACTTCTGACCTACCGCCTCTCCCCCTATCCAGTTTTCACATACCTGCTTCTTATCCCTCCTCTCCATACCTCCTCCTCTAATACTTCCCTACCTCCCGATAGACTAACTTCCTCCGGACCACCCCTCTATCGCCCTTCTCATTATACTGGCTTTATTATTCTTCCTCTCCTTATCTCTTCCTCCAGTACCCAATCCTTCCTTTCGTTGACCTACCTCTCAACTCTTTCAGTTCGAGGCCATCCATTCTGTAGAGTCCATCTCTCTCACCCATTGCCTAGTTCACTACTTTGTCGTGTCATTCAATTTCTTTCTCTTAACCTCTCGCGTGATCTTTCACTTCCATTGTTGAGTGATTTATATGTATTGCTTGTTGTGTCCCAGGAGTGTCTTCGTCTATTTCCCCCCCTTTCCCCCCCCCCATCCTTTGGTTTTCCCGATATCATATCCGTTTGCCCTCTTAACTGACCTGTCTTGGTCACGGGTTGCTTTCTATACACGTTATCTGCGCTTCTAGTCATTCTGACTGGTTTCGGAACGGATTTCAGATTTCCTGCTCTGAGCTCAGCTAAGTACAATTTATTATACATTTTTCTCTTTTTCTATTTTATATATTTTGACGCCCATCATACCTCTCATCATGTAATATTCATTTCTCTCTTTTCTTATTTCTGCATCCTACTTTCCTCGCCCTCCACTTGACCATCTAACATGTAGTAATTGTGCTTCACCGCTTGTTGTCGTTGTCCCTGTATTCTGAAGAAGGCCACAGGCCGAAACGTCAGTATTGTGTTGTGTTCTTTATTTGTAAAGCTGTCACCATACCTTGGAGTGTTTAGTACACCCCACCATTGGCTCCAGATTATGACAACCTGCACTAATAAAGCAGGAGCTATAGCGGAATGGCACTCCTTTGGTTCTTTGGCTATGGAAGGCCCGGTATCACAGCAAACGAATTAAAATCCATAATTGCTCAACCGCCCGTGCCAGTGGAATCATCCGAATTGCTAACTCATCTTCTAAACAAAGAAAGGTAACTGTAGTCCCCATCATAGCAGTCCCAGCACACTTGGTAGTTAACCTTCGATGCGGAGACGACACTCAATGATAGTGATGATGATGTCGGCTTTTGTTCATTTCAAACTTCCGAAGGGAGATTCATTCATTTGTTGCCGTCTCCACATCGAAGGTTGGCTACCCCATGGAGCACCTATTTTACTCAATCTCTTGTCTTGATAGTACACACTTTGTCATAGGTTCACCGGCCCACTTTTTGATGTTTTAGCCCACATTAATCTTGGCCTGCCTCGTACTTACCCTTCTAGGGGGACTTTTAGTATGGTATTATGTCTCTTCACATATCCAAACAAAAATTCGACTCCCTTTTTTGAATTGTGTTAAGAAGTTTTTTTTTTTTTTTTTTCATTATCAGCTGATTCAGAACTTTACTGTTTTTTTTTTCTTTCCACCAAATTCTCATTGTCTCACCCATTTTCCTATAGATCCAAATTTCAAGAACTTCAATTTTTTTCTCTGTTTTCTTATTTAATGCCATGTTTCTGCACCAAACAGGAATGTTGAGTAGAAATAGCATTTTGCTATTCGTAGTTTTAATTCTGATGTTATTTGCTTTGATGTGAGTGTATAAAGTTGATGTGAGTGTATAAAGTTGATGTGAGTGTATAAAGTTGATGTGAGTGTATAAAGTTAATGTGAGTAAGGTAAAGTAGGGGACTTGAACCGGCGTCTTAGCACGCGAGTTTCCACCCATATGTGCTCGGCCGCCTATCCAGAAATGTTAGGAGATTTCTGTATAGTGTCGCCTCAAGCATCGAAACTCAGATGCGAAGCGACATTCCTCACCTTCCCAGGGTAATACCCTGGCACCCATTTCTGCCAACGGCTGGGTCGACCGTGGGGGTATTTTTTTTCCCTCAAACCACGAGTACAATTCACACTGCTCCCAGCGGGAATCGAACACGGGTTGTCCGACAATCGGTAGTCCAGATGCGTGTATATAAGGTGATGTGTGTATATAAGGGGATGCGTGTATAGCGTGATGTGTGTATATAAGGGGATGTGTGTATAGCGTGATGTGTGTATATAAGGGGATGTGTGTATATAAGGGGATGTGTGTATATAAGGGGATGTGTGTATATAAGGTGATGTGTGTATATAAGGGGATGTGTGTATATAAGGGATGCGTGTATAGCGTGATGTGTGTATATAAGGGGATGTGTGTATAGCGTGATGTGTGTATATAAGGGGATGTGTGTATATAAGGGGATGTGTGTATAGCGTGATGTGTGTATATAAGGGGATGTGTGTATAGCGTGATGTGTGTATATAAGGGGATGTGTGTATATAAGGGGATGTGTGTATATAAGGGGATGTGTGTATAGCGTGATGTGTGTATATAAGGGGATGTGTGTATATAAGGGATGTGTGTATATAAGGGGATGTGTGTATATAAGGGGATGTGTGTATATAAGGGGATGTGTGTATATAAGGGGATGTGTGTATAGCGTGATGTGTGTATATAAGGGGATGTGTGTATATAAGGGGATGTGTGTATATAAGGGGATGTGTGTATATAAGGGGATGTGTGTATAGCGTGATGTGTGTATATAAGGGGATGTGTGTATATAAGGGGATGTGTGTATAGCGTGATGTGTGTATATAAGGGGATGTGTGTATAGCGTGATGTGTGTATATAAGGGGATGTGTGTATAGCGTGATGTGTGTATATAAGGGGATGTGTGTATATAAGGGGATGTGTGTATAGCGTGATGTGTGTATATAAGGGGATGTGTGTATATAAGGGGATGTGTGTATATAAGGGGATGTGTGTATATAAGGGGATGTGTGTATATAAGGGGATGTGTGTATATAAGGGGATGTGTGTATATAAGGCACGATTTCTGAAGAACGTAGTGGTTAGGAGGCCTACCATTTGCCTTGCGACGGGCGTTACCAACCCACACACTTAGGAGGCCTACCATTTGCCTTGCGACGGGCGTTATCAACCCACACACTTAGGGGGCCTACCATTTGCCTTGCGACGGGCGTTATCAACCCACACACTTAGGGGGCCTACCATTTGCCTTGCGACGGGCGTTACCAACCCACACACTTAGGGGGCCTACCATTTGCCTTGCGACGGGCGTTATCAAACCACACACACACTTAGGAGGCCTACCATTTGCCTTGCGACGGGCGTTATCAACCCACACACACACTTAGGGGGCCTACCATTTGCCTTGCGACGGGCGTTATCAACCCACACACACACTTAGGGGGCCTCGGTAGCCTAGTTGAGAAAACCACCCGACTGGGCTACAAACGTTTGGACAACTCGTGTTCGATTCCCGCTGGAAGCAGTGTGAGTTATACTCGTGGTTGGAAAAAAAAGAGTACCAGCCGCTGACAGAAATGGATACCAGGGTAGTACTCT
>JAVIAB010000091.1:46632963-46692963 GCA_032433765.1 Megaustenia siamemsis | reverse complement strand
TGTAATTTCTTTCCCTAATATATTACAAAAGCACAATCTTCCTTCATTTCTTGCTGTAATTTCTTCCCCTAATATATTACAAAATCACAATCTTCCTTCAATTCTTGCTGTAATTTCTTTCCCTAATATATTACAAAAGCACAATCTTCCTTCATTTCTTGCTGTAATTTCTTCCCCTAATATATTACAAAATCACAATCTTCCTTCAATTCTTGCAGTAATTTCTTCCCCTAACATATTACGAAATCAGACAAATTTATTTCTTTTCTCAGAATAGATTAACTTGTCTAGTCTGGCCAATCGAGTAGTGACTGAAGAGAGAAGACAACCCGGTACTCAAAAATGTAATGATGAAGTCGGATGTGTTGGGCCGAAAGGCGCAAATATCACAGCTATACTGCAAACCACAACACAACGCAGACACGCCCACTTAACTTCCGTTTAATGGCGGATGACGGTGAGGTATAATCCTTTTAGACATCAGGCGAATGCAAGCAGGCAATTACGAAATCACAATCTTCTTTCAATTGTTGCCATCATTTCTTATCCCGATTCATTAAAAAGAATCCCCTTGCTCTTTTATCTCGTGCGGTATTTTTTTCATTTCCTGATACACAACAAATATCACAATTCTTGTCTTCTTATACCACACTTTACGCCTACAATTTTCCAAATGCGTCACAGAAATAGCATAGCTCTTTGTTTCTCTCTACCTAGGCATGTTTTTATGATGCATACAAAAAATAATAATGCTATTTCTGTGTTGCTGAAATTTTATTTTAACACAACTTCGTGTTGTTAAAAGTTCTTCAGCCAGGATTTGTCTCGCTGATGTATTGCCCTTTTTGTCTTGTCAGACGGTCTAGTGGAGGCTATTGTGTATTTTTTTTGACGTTTTGTTTTTGTCGAAGAGCTTCTCTCATGGATGATTCTACTAATATTTGACAAACACACACGGCCACAGAATGAACAAGTCAGGCCCACTGATCCACAGGGTTTCCATCCTTTTTCATGAGTCTTTTCTCTTCTAAGTTTTGCCGTAGCACAGTCTCAAATGACGTTATACCATTCCTTATACATTGGTTATTGGTTATTGGTTATGGAAGGCCTCGGCATCACAGCAAACGAATTAAAATCCATAATTGCTCAACCGCCCGTGCCAGTGGAATCATCCGAATTACCAACTCATCTCCCAAACAAAGAAAGGTAACTGTAGTCCCCATCGTAGCAGTCTCAGCACACGCCAAAAGACATAAGGCGAAACCGCGCAGAAAGTGAACACAGCCAACTGTTCCCTGTCATACAATATCATCATTCATCGTAAACAAGCGGGATATCGAAGCAGGATCAAAACGGATGAGACACACAGCTCACGGTGTGCACAGAGCACTTAACTCAGTAGCTCCTGCAACAAGCCGGACTTGGAATATGAGGAAACTGCAAGAAGGAACACTTTTCAGACATAGCCTTCAATGGTTCCTGCCGCCTATCCACCATATACCATGGGAGTTCACGTCCTCCCGAAAATGATGATCGTCATAGCACTTGATGATGTTAGGCCGTCATTGATGACTCCAATTCCAAACATATAGACACACAGTGGTGGTAATTTGTCATTTCCAATCCAACAGAAGCCACATGACCTGTAGTTAGTAAAACCACAGAGAGAATATGATTTTGTGACCTTCACTGATTCACTCTTAGATGTGAATGTGTAGTTTACACAAGAGGAGAAGTTTTCAACTACAGTGATTCCATTTAAGGCAATTCTGGGATAGCAAGGCAAGTCTCCTTTATAGCAGCAGAACTTGATGTTCTCCACTTCTTGTAGCCGCCGCCACACGATTCTGATGCCTCACTAACTTGGACATCATTCAAGAACAATGTCAGATTAACATTCCATAGATATGGCTCTGCTGATGAAGTGCTTGGTGCAACAGTTGTATCAATCATACTGGAGGCTCCTGGTCTGTGGTCATTAATATCACAGACAGCACATGGTATTGTTATATTCAGTATTTCTTTCTGGGGTGTAAATATGTGGCACACACATGGAGAGTGGTTTGTGGTCACAGTAATCCCATTAAAGGCAATTCCAGGGTAGCATGGCATAGCTGTTTCAGAACAGCACAATCCTGAGATGCCTTCTGTGCTCGCTATAAAGCTGCTGCTGCCACACAATCCTGACCAATTATAGGTGTGGACATTATTCACTTGCAATGACAAAACTGCTTTGTTTACTACATCATAAACCTCTGGAAGCGAATCATTTATGGGACCAATAGTACAATTTATTCTTCCATCGGAGATATCTGCATTGAGTCCCCCCAAAAAAAGGTCTTTGGATAAAAAGCACATATGCGTTTGAGTTAAACACACAATGAGCCCACTTCATAGATTCAAAATGATCCTTGCCAATGCCATCCGCTTGCACAAGTTAGGTCCTTAGCTACCAACGTCTAAAATGTCTGAAACGAAGCCATCCAATTAACGACTTTATCTACAGCGAAGGTTAACGAACTGTGAACAAACATTTATGTTCAAACCCCTGAAAACATTTTCAAAAATCTGCCAACTCGCAGCAATAACATTTATCGTGTTGTTCAATGCAAACATTGCTTGGTCCATAGCTCGAATATAAATAAGCTGCCATTTTGGTGCGTCCCATGACGTCATTCCTTATACATGCTCCCCATGATGTGGCGATCACTTGCCAGATGTTCCTAGTCATTTTCACAGATGGAGAGGTCATTCAGAGATGGTTTGAAGATATCTCTATATCGTAGTTTATGTCTGCCGATTTTTTGTCTTTTTCCGTGTATTAGCTTACCATATAGTATTTGCTTGATTTAGTATTCCGCTGATGCAAAGTCATCATTATCATCATGTGCCGTACCGGTTGGCGTTGGCGATCTTGTCCTTCCACAATCTTCTATCCACAGTGCATCGTATTAGTTCTGTTGTTGACTGTTTTCCATGCCTTGACACCAAGCTATCCAGTATTTTCTCTCTTTGTCGTCCGCGATCTATTTTTCCTTTTATTTTGCCAGTTGCAACCAAGTATTCCAACTTTCCTCTTCTCATGATGTGCCCGAAAAAATGTTGATTGCTTCTTTCTGATGCAAAGTAAATAAATTTAAAAAAAAAATAAGTATAATTGTTTAATTCTCCCACTGTAATATCTTCTCATACTCTTCTCCACTTTCTCCATACATTTATTAATTCTATCTATCTTCCTTTCGATCCGAAGACGGCACATAGGGCAGAACCACAATCTCAAAAACAGAAACTTTGCGTGCCAAAATGGCACATACTGCAGAAATCACTGATCTAAAATCTATGGTGCTGTTTCCATAACAATACTTTTTACAATGACAGCTTGTCAAGCCATCGATCAACCTCCTTAGTCGCCTCTTACGACATGCCTGGAAGGTCACAGTGTCACTATTCTTTATTTCCCTCATAACGATGCCCCGGTAACACACAGAAAACATTTATTAATTATTCTATTGAAATTTTCCAAAATCATTCGGTTTTGTTTTAGCTTAGATCATTAGATCATTTTACTTAATTTAGTCTTCTTTCTATTCTCACTATACCTTTCCTCTTCATGAATTATTTTTTAAATATTCTTTTCTTCCACTTTTTTTCCTTTGAGAGAAAAATAACTTTACTTTAAAGGATCATCGATTGGTTTGAACAGTCGTCAGCCGTGATAGAACGAAACAGCAAGAGTGTCTTGTTGTTTACAATTCATTAATTTTTCTAGATGAGAGTTTTGTGAGACAGAATTGTGTAGACTGTGTTCTTCTTAACCTGTGATGATTATTATAAAGGATTGTTCACACAATTTATAGTGAACGTGACTATTATTGTGTGTTTTTGTGTGTGTGGGTAATTTTACTTTTTATTAATTTTTCTTTTGCGTTCGCCAGCTTTCACCTCTAGCGAAGTCCTTAGAGACTAGGAACTGAATTTTGCGTGTTAATCCATTTTTTCCTGGCAGCCTTGTGCACACGCCGTACAGGCAGATAACTCCGTCTTCGGAGGTACTCATATTTTTTCCCGTCGATAAGTAACTGACGTTTCAAGCCGGGCCTCGCTGCTGAGACCAAGGGTGGTTGCCGCAAAGAGAAATTATCAATAAAAATTTCAAATGGTTCAGTCGGGATTTGAACTCACAACTTCTCTGTCTCGAGGCCGGCGTCTTGCATTGAGACCGACCTGTCCCACAAGTTTTACTTTTAGAGTTTTTATTTTATTTTTGGTGCAAGTAAATCAACTGGTAATATTATCTATAATCAAGAAAAAAAGGTGGTCACGTGATGAGAAGATATTAGAAGAGAATCTGAAAGGAAGCCCTGAAATGTGAACCAGAAGAAAACAGAGAAAACGCCAATCTAGAGAAACATTGAAACAAACACGGAGGCGTGAGGCAGCAACAGCAGGCATGAGCTCATTTACCGAGATGAGCGGCTCTCCCAGAAAAGGGACATGTGGTGAGATATAATACAGGACCTGTTCAAGGTCTAACACTTGATAACAAATGTTGTTGGACATAGATTCTACAATTTCTGTTGTGTCATGGGTTTGAAAGGACAAAAGTTAGAAATATAATTGAAATGGTTCACCAAATTCAAAATAGGTGCAACCAGCCTATGCCACTGTACACTGGACAATATGACTACAAAACATGTTCTGCAGGGTTGTCCCCAGTACACATACCTCAGAAGAGCAATGTGGTCCACGCTCACCTCCCTGGAAGAGAAACTATATGGGGCATTCGATTCGCTTATACAGACAGCTGACTTCATGAGAGAGTCTGGAATCCTACTCTGATTGAGCCTTGATCAAAGAGAGAGAGAGAGAGACAGAGAGAGAGAGAGAGAGAGAGAAATGGTCAGATTGGTCTATGTTTAAAGATAAATTTTATCTCAGGTAATTTTACCTGCTACTGTATGCAGTAAACAGTACAACCTGTGGCTGTCCTGTTGCCTTGCAGGTGAGCTCGGGAGAGTAAAAGGCTAAGGGAGGGTACCCCGAAGTAAAACAATCCCACTGCCTTGTGGGTGAGACTTTTTAGTCAAAGGCTAGCGGAGCCAACCGTAAACAAACGGACGGAAGGCAACAGAAAACCACCATCGTAACTTTGCATAATCCATTTCTTGGCCATGTAATGAGAAGAGAACAACTGGAATATATTGTAACAACTGGACAAATTGAGGGACGAAGAGAAAGAGCGAAGCGAAGAGAAAAAGATACCAGACAGCTTAAGAGAATGGCTTGGTTTCTGTGTGCAAGTATGTGTGTGTGCAAGAGTGTTGAAGGCACGCGTCAAAAGTCGCCTTTTTCTGTGAGAAACGTGCAAAGAGTAACGACAGAATGATATAGATTTCTCTAAAACTGTTTTATCGGCTCAATCGGGAGCGCCATAAATCGAAAAATCATTCCGATAAATCTTAATACTATGGCTTTCATGCACTACTTTTCAAGTATTAATGCGAGACAGAAAGCTACTAATGTTAACTCTTTTCGTACGTTCCCGTACCATGCGCCATGGCGATTTCGGTCATGTACGTTTAGCCGCACAGTGCGTCACTCTCAATGTGATTAGTGTCAACTGTCATCAAACCATATTATTTTTAGGAGCCAGTAGTGGGGTGTTAACCTCAGACGGAAGATGTACGAAAGAGGTGAGATGCAGAATGGCTCAGGCAAAAGCAGCTTTCCAAAAAATCAGGAAGATACTATGCAATCCATTTTTGACAATAGAAACAAGAAAAAAGAGTTCTTAAATGTTATGTAGAGCCAGTCTTAACATATGGATGCGAATCATGTACAATAGGACAACAGACAAGAAAATCACTGGATTCTGTAGCAATGTGGTTTTACAGAAGAATGTTGAAATTACCATGGTCAGCTAAGAAGAGTAATGAATATGCTCCGAGAGAGGTCAAAGCAAAAAGAGGACTAATTTCCAATATTAGGAAGAAACAATCATCATTTTTTGGCCATGTAATGAGAAGAGAACAACTGGAGTATATTGTAAGAACTGGAAAAATTGAGAGACGAAGAGATAGAGGGAAGCACAGAGAAAAAATAACAGACAGCTTAAGAGAATGGCTTGGCAGAAGGTCAACAACAGAAATGATAAATAGCTGCCGAGATCGAAAGTTGTGGAGAGACATGATCACCTACGCCATTAGGCCCGGTACTTGATGATGATGAGTGGTGTGTGATAAACACTCATTCTCAACCCTCGTGCTTCCGTCACGTGATGCTTTCCAGATACAGCCACACATAACAGTCGTTCATTGGAACTCCATCACGACGGACAGACCAAGTGTTTAAGCTCAGTCATTTTCATAGACGTTTTATGATACATTATTCACTTTTGACTATTTACATCTCGAGCTCTTCCTGATTTTTCTAATCTTTCTATTTTATACATCTTGACGCTCATCCTACCTCCCCTCATGTAGCCTCCTTTCTTATTTCATCATCTTACTTTCCTCTTTTCTGTCCACCTCTCCATTCACCTGATCATCTAACATGTAGTTATAGATAATTGTGCTGTACCGTTTGTTGTCGCTGTCCCTGTATTCTGAAGAAGGCCACAGGCCGAAATGTCAGTATTGTGTTCCTTCCTTGTAAAGCTGTCACCATACATTGGAGTGTCTAACACTCCCCATCACTGGCTCCTTGCTACCAGTTTTACCGCAGCATTGCAATTATTTGCCTATTCCCTACCCACATTATTTTTATATGTCTCGTATCATCTTAGTATTGGTGAAATATAATTCCTTGTTTAATTATCTAAACATTCATATCTAATATGTTCAGTTTTAGATAAACATGTAGATTGATATTTAAAAAAATTAAACATTTTATCTCTAAAATCTCTTCCGCTAGATTGATTACAACCTTCCGTACTGAAAGAGTTAACTATTTCCGTACGTTTCAACGCACCGTGCGTCATGCCGATTTCGATCATGTACATTCAGCCGCACAGTGCGTCACTCTCAATTTGATTAGTGTAAACTGTCATCAAATCATATTCTTTTTATATGTCTCGTATCATCTTGGTATTTATGAAATATAATTCCTTGTTTAATTATCTAAAAATTCATACACAATATGTTATGTGCTGGATAAATATAAACATGTAGATTCATATTTAAAACCTGACAAATTTTGTCTTTGAAATCTCTGCCGCTAAATTATAATAACCGTCCGTACTGAAAGAGTTAAGTGATTCTATATAACAAATAACATCGTTAGGTAATTGAAATAAAAAAAAAATTATACTTTACGGGTAAGGGCAGAGCACTTGAAAGCGATGGGAAACTATTATTCTTTCTCCTGCTTAGTGGTCCAGGTGTAAGTAAAAATGAAGGTTTTCTCTATATTCTGATAGGCGTATGTGAAATATAACATTAGTGACCATATTCTTTAATGTCCACTGTACATTTTTTGCGTGATGTGGCCGGATTCACGTCACGTCAGGTCGCTTTTAATTCCCATAAAAATGTATGGTGCCCATTTTTAGAGGCTGGGTGAACACCGGAGCTTTGACGGATCGGAACAAAAATATCCGCCACTACTGGGAACTGAACTTGGATTCGTGTGAGTAGGAAACGAGTCCACTCAATCACCGAGGTTCCGATCCAGGTGTCCACTTTTCTATAGCTTGGTCGACTGGGTAGTGTAAAGCTGGGATTAAACTACAATAAAATGTTTTATGTAGCCAGAGTGCTAACCCCCACCTTAGTGATGCTAGTGACTGCGATACAGTGGGAATAAAATACAAATGTAAAGGTACTGTCAACCAGTGGCTTATACTCGTAAATGGATCGATGAGTGGAACTGCGCCCTTGTTTTTAAAGTTTCAGAACCCCCGTCATCTCGTGTCTCCTGCTCGAGAACGAGCAAATAAACATAGAGCTGCGGTAAAGCTGTGATTAAACCACTATCATTTGATTGTGAAGCCAGTGTACTATCCACTACGTTAGTGACGATAGTGACTGCGATGCAGAAGATATAAAATAACAACGTAAAGGTAGATGTCACCTAGTAGCGTATACTCGTAAATGGATCGCTGACTAAAACTGTGCCCATATTTCAAAGTTTGAGAATCCCCGTCATCTCGTGTATCCTGCAATCGACAGGGTAATGTATAATCCTTCTGGAGCCGTGAGCGAGGGCACTGCACATTTTCGTTCCTAAATGACAACAGTGAGTCGCGTTTGACCAAGACTCGTTTAGTCTCCTCTGGGATAGATTTTGAAATGAGGTCTTCTGTGAGACAAAAACTATTTAGACTCCAAGATTTCGCAGGCCCTGAACAGATCAGTTGTTGATGTTGTTTTGTTGAAGAGTCCCTAAGTGAGTTGTTAAAAGGTAAGTTGGACTACAAGCTAAAATGTTGTAGACTGTGTTGGGTTTCTGATGTTTACTGATCATTACTGATCATTACTGATGTATACTGATCATTACTGATGTATACTGATCATTACTGATGTATACTGATGCAGGGCTGAAACTAAGAATAACAAAATGTTACATCTTCTCAATATTCCAGTTTGGTGCAGAACCATGGACATTAGACAAGAAAACAGAACAGAAAATTGAAGCCTTTGAAATGTGGATTTACAGAAGAATAGGTAGAATTGGATGGACATAAAAGAAAACAAACGATGAAGTTTTAAAACAACTAAAAATAAAGAGAACTATTAAATACAGTTAAGAGAAGACAAATGACATTTTGGGGGCACGTTAAAAGACACAACAGCCTACTAAAAGTAATATTGGAAGGGAAATTACAAGGTAAAAGAGGAAGAGGCAGACCATGACTAACATGGACGAGTAGCATCAAAAGATGGATAAGTCAATCTATGACAACATGCACCATCAAAGCAAGAAACAGAGTGGAACGGCGATGCATGGTAACCAACCTTCGTTCCGGAGAAGGCACTCGATGATGATAACGATGACGACTGATGATTACTGATGATTACTGATGATTACTGATGATTTAAAACTTACCAACCACTGTTTCTGTGGCTGGCAAGTTTTGGTAACTTTTTGGGTCCAGTTGAGTGTCATTTTTTTGCAGGGGAGTCTATAGTTCGCTTATCACCCCCGGCCCACCCCAGGTTTCCGTTTCTACTGTAGTGGGAGCCTATGTTACTTTTTTTTATTTGGGATGGCTTGAAATGAGTTTTCTTGTTATGTTTCATCCAGGCAGTGGCACACAATGTACTTTAAAAAATATTTTTAATTGCTATGATATGTTACGGTCTGATACAGAGAAGATAGGGGCCTCGGTAGCCTAGTTGGGAAAACCACCCGACTAAGCTACCAACGTTCGGACAACTTGTGTTCGATTCACTCTGGAAGCAGTGTGAGTTATACTCGTGGTTGGGAAAAAATATACCCCCCGCGGTCGACCCAGCCGGTGGCAGAAATAGGTACCAGGGTGGTACTCTGGGAAGGTGAGGAATGCCGCCTCGTATCGTGAGTTTCGATACTTGAGGCGACATTATCCAGAAGTCTCCGAAACACTTCTGGATAGGCGGCCGAGCGGATATGGGTGGAAACTCGGGTGCTAAGACACCGACTCTAGTCTCGTACGTTATCTTTACAGAGAAGATTCAAGAATAGCCCAACATCTGTTAGAACAATCCCGGGAGCAGATTGCAATAGTGACCATGTGCGAGTAGTTGGAAATATGAGAATAAAACTGCGGAAGATACATATATCCCCCCAAAAAAGAAAAGAAAAGGAAAGAAAAGAGAAGAAATTATACTTAGAGTAGATAGACAAATGAATGATAAGTTCAGCATGATACACAATAAACGTCGCGAGAACACCAGACTCAAGGGCCGACCATGAAAAATATAGGCTGATGAAGTATTAGAAGCACTAGGAAACATAACCGCAGGAGAGGCCACCAGAAGAGGAAAAGATCGCAATGTATATCTCACCTCGACGCTGAAAAGTAAATAAGTAAGGAAATGAAGAAGAAAATTGCCTTCCTTTTTTTTAATCCCTAATGACTAGGCCAGACAGGTTAATTTAACTCAATGCTATGTCGTGTATGGTCTTGATCACTTCTAGTTCACTGATCCTGATGCAAATGCACGGTCTGGACCCCACTCTTTTCACCTCATTTACTACGCGAGTCTCGAGCCTCTTTCTGTAGATTTCGAATCAAATTCAACCTGGACAGCAAAACGCATGTGGGGTATACGTTAAAGGGCCAGTTAGCGAAATGTGAATGCGTATTGAGATATGAATCCTCGGCTTGAGTAATGGTGAAGGTTGTTGACAGGTAACATAAAGCTTGTCACAACTGTTTATTGTCACTTTAAAGTGACATTTTAGTTATCATCTTGGGAATTGTGTTGCATTTATGGAAGAATATATCATTTATGAAAGAATATATCATTTATGGAAGAAGATATAATTGATGGAAGAAATCATTTATGGAAGAATATATCATTTATAGAAGAATATATCATTTATTAAAGAATATATCATTTATGGAAGAAGATATAATTGAAGGAAGAAATCATTTATGGAAGAATATATCATTTATAGAAGAATATATCATTTATTAAAGAATATATCATTTATGGAAAAATATATCATTTATGGTAGAAATCATTTATGGAAGAAGATATTATGGAAGAATATATCATTATTTAAAGAAGATATTTATGAAAAAAAGATATTCTGAGTCTATTCTTAGACCCGGCTCAAATAATCCTCCAGATATACTACCAGCAGAAGAAGAGTTACATGTTAACTGTGGAAAACCAAGCAAAGAAGAAATAATGAAAGTCATCAAACTATTAAAAAATGGTAAAGCCACAGGACCAGATGAAATTCCTTCGGAAGCCATCAAAGCAGATATTAACACCTCTACCAAGATGCTACATAATCTATTAGATAAAATTTGGGAGAGGGAAGAAATACCTAAAGACTGGAAAGAAGATTATATGATCAAACTACCAAAGAAAGGAAGTTTACAGGAGTGCACAAATTATAGGGGAATTATGCTACTATCAGTGCCAGGAAAAATATTAAGCAGACTCATTCTGGAGAGACTAAAAGAGGCCATAGAGAAACATTTGAGAGATGAACAAGCAGGTTTTAGGAAGAACAGATCATGTGCTGATCAAATAACTACTCTACGTATAATAGTTGAACAAAGTTTAGAACTAAAATCCCCACTTTATATTGGATTCATAGATTACGAAAAGGCGATTGGTAGTTTAGACAGAAGACAGCTTTGGAAGTTGCTGAGTCATTACGGAATCCCCATAAAGTTTATTAATCTGATAAAAACAATGTATGAAGGAACAAAATGTAGTGTGGTGCACGAAGGACAGCTTTCAGAAGCATTTGAAATAAGAACAGGAGAAAGGCAGGGATGCCTTCTGTCTCTACTTCTCTTTCTACCTGCCATAGGTTGGATTATGAAAATAACTCAAAACAACAGAAATGGAATCCAGTGGTCACTGACCAAACAACTTGATGATTTAGACTTTGCTGATGACATAGCTCTCCTATCACACAGCCATCAACAGATGCAGGATAAAATGAGAATACTTGATGAGAGATCAATACAGCTAGGACTGAAGATTAATAGAGATAAGACCGACATTATGATAATTAATACAGTTGGCAATAATCAAATAAAACTAGGAGAAATACCTCTACTAGATGTACAATCTTACATATATCTGGACAGTAATATAGATAAAGAGGGAGGAACAGAAAATGATACCAAAATAAGGATATCAAAAGCAAGAGGAGCTTTCGTTGCACTGGGAAACATATGGAAATCCAAAGAAATTAGGTTAAATACAAAAATTAAAATTTTCAACTCAAATGTTAAGGCGGTCCTATTATATGGCTGTGAAACATGGAGAATAACAAAATTGACAATCACGAAGATACAGACTTTCATTAATGGATGCTTACGCAGAATAAAAGGATGGAAATGGCAGGACAAAATCACTAACATAGAATTATGGAAATGTACCAGTCAAACACCAGTGGATAAAGAGATACAGCGAAGACGATGGCGCTGGATAGGACACATACGACGGAAGCCAACTGAGAATCTTTGTTTACACAACATACCCTTTTTTGGAATCCCCAGGGGAAAAGACAAAGAGGAAGACCAAGGAATTCTTGGAGAAGACAGATAGAAGCAGAGATGAAGATGATGGGGAAGACATGGAATGATCTTAAAAGAATGGCAAAAAACAGAACGACTTGGAAAGTGTTTGTTGAAGACCTATGCTCACTGGGAGCTGAAAGGTAGAAGAGGAAGAAGATATCATTTATGGAAGAATATATCATTATTGAAAAATATATTATTTATAGAAGATATAATTTATGGAAGAAATCGTTTATGGAAGAAGATATCATTATGGAAGAAGATATCATTTATGGATGATGATATAATTTATGGATGATGATATAATTTATGGATGATGATATCATTTATGGATGATGATATCATTTATGGATGATGATATCATTTATGGATGATGATATAATTTATGGATGATGATATCATTTATGGATGATGATATCATTTATGGAAGAAGATATCATTATGGAAGAAAATATCATTTATGGATGATGATATCATTTATGAATGAATATATCATTATTGAAAGAAGATATTTATGAAAAAAGATATTCAGTCTAGTGCATTTCAACACATTTTATAAATGCATATTTTGTAGACGTGGTTATGATTTATGATACAGCTCTGAAAACGTAAAATGTTTAGCTAAAGTCAATATTTATGTTTGCATGTCAGTTTAGTTGTTTATAGTGGCCACAAAACATCAAAGTTTGGAAAATCTGTGAGTTTCAGGGGATGCGATAATCAATTTATAACCAGAACATTTTTTTGTTACATTTTTTTATTTTAAGATATAGCTTCTTTCTTCTTTTCTTTTTTCCCCCCGTTCTACAGCTTTTTTACTTCTGATGAAGTCCCTAGAGACTAGGAACTGAATTTTGCGTGCTACTCCGTGTTTTCCCTGGCAGATGTGTCCACAGGGGTCCCTCGCCGCACAGGCAGATAACTCCGTCTTCGGAGGTACTCATATTTTTTCCGTCCATGAGTAATTGGACGTTTCTAGCTGGGCCTCGCTGCTGAGACCAGGGATGGTTGCCGCAGAGAGAAATCATAATTAAAAATCTCAACTGCTGGAGCCGGGATTTGAACCCACAGACTCTCTGTCTCGAGGCCGGCGTCTTGCCTGGAGACCAACCAGTCTACCCCCCCCCCCCACAGCTTCTTCTAATCACTTTGAGTGTATAATGAAAGAAGGGTGTGTGTGTGTGTGTTATCTTCATGGAAACCTACAAAGGAGCAAATGAACTAAAATTTCTGTTATAAGCACCCGTGACATGATAATGGTCCCTAGCGTAAGGTTTACGTGACAACGATTGCCCACCACCCCCCCCCCCCCTCCTTTTTCTCCAAAGAATGGATATTACATGACAAAGATTTATAGACAACAAGAAAGATTATAGAGAAGTGAAATATGGATTTTATGATAACGACCCATTTAATGAATATTACGTGACAACGATTTATAGAAATGAGTAAATAAAATGAAAGATTACAGAGAAGTGAAATGAAGATTTCATCATAACGATCTATGACGTAGTGTACACGACAATCATTTGTAGAGCGAGCTCACAATAAAATTACCTAGAGAGTTGAAGTTACATTACAACTACGTGTAGAATGAAGATTACTTTACAATTACCTGTAGAGCGAAGATTACATAACAGTTACTTGTAGAACGAAGCTTACATTATAATTACCTGTAAAATGAACTTACACTGAAATTAGAATGTAGAATGAAGCCTACTTTACAATTACATGTAGAGCGAAGATAGTGAAAGAAAGCAAAAATAAAGGACTCAGCCTTAATAGCGAAAAGACAGAGGTAATGGTAACAACAAAGAAAAAGACATCACCACGGTGCGAAATAAAGACAAGTGGAACAATATTAAAACAGGTAAATGAATTTAAATATCTGGGAACGTTGTTAACCTCAGACGGGAGATGTACAACAGAGGTGAGATGCAGAAAGGCTCAGGTAAAAGCAGCTTTCCAAAAAATGAGGAAGATACTATGCAATCCATTTTTGACAATAGAAAGAAGAAAAAGAGTTCTTAAATGTTACGTAGAGCCAGTCTTAACATATGGAAGTGAATCACGGACATTAGGACAACAGACAAGAAAATCATTGGAGTCTGTAGAAATGTTGTTTTACAGAAGAATGTTGAGAATACCATGGACTGATAAGAAGAGTAATGAAAACATTCTGAAAGAGGCCAAAGCAAAAAGAGAGCTGAATTCCAATATTAAGAAGAAACGATCATCATTTTTTGGCCACGTAATGAGAAGAGAACAACTGGAATATATTGTAACAACTGGGAATATTGAGGGACGAAGAGATAGAGGGAAGCAAAGAGAAAAAATAAAAGGCAGTTAAGAGAATGGCTTGGCAGAAGGTCAACAACAGACATGATAAATAACTGTCGTGATCGAAAGTTGTGGAGAGATATGATCACCTACGCCAGCAGGTCCGGTACTTGATGATGATGATGATGATGATGTAGAGCGAAGATAACATAACAGTTACATGTAGATCGAAGCTTACTTATAGTTACCTGTAGAACGAAGCTTATTTTACAATTAACTGCCAAACGAAGTTTACATTACAATTACCTGCAGAACGATGCTTACATTATAATTACCAGTAGAATAAAGCTTACATTGAAAATACATGCAGAAGGAAGCTTACTTTATAATTACTTGTAGAGCGGAGACTACAAAACAATTACATCAAGAGCGAAGCTTACAATATAATTACTTGTAGAATCAAGCTTACATTATAATTACCTGTAGCATAAAGCTTACAATATAATTACCTGTAGCATAAAGCTTACATAATAATTACCTGTAGAATAAAGCTTACATTATAATTACCTGTAGAATATATCTTACATTATAATTACCTGTAGCATAAAGCTTACATTATAATTACCTGTAGAATAAAGCTTACATTATAATTACCTGTAGAATAAAGCTTACATTATAATTACCTGTAGAATATATCTTACATTAAAATTACACATGTGGAACGAGTTTACATAATAACGACCTCTAGTATCACACACACAGAGTGACCCACAACTGATGGCTTGCGCCAGGATCGGTGAACCAAAACCATCCAGACACTGCTCCACCTCTCCGCGGTGCCTCTAGTAACAAACTAACCTGTCTAGTCTGGCCAAGCGAGCAGGGATCGAAGAGGGAAGACAACCCGGTACTAAAAAATGTCGTGCTGAAGTCGGATGTGTTGGGCCGAAAGGCGCAAATATAACAGTTATACTGCAAACCACAACACAACGCAGACACGCCCACTTAACGTTCTTTTAAGGGCGGATGACGAAGAGGAATTCTACAGTCTACGACTACTCTAGAATACTTTAGTCATCGGGAGAACGTAAACAAACATATAACCGTGACACCAAGAGCCAAACTTACAAGTCAACAGCCCCAACAAGTGTGATAAGGGATACTGAATAAACAACTACAGCCACAATGTAGCGTTCTAATGAAAGATTACATTTGAATGCTATAATGTCTCCTTCTCATTCCAGACTACGAAATGTTGAAATCGAATGACTCCGATACGAATGGATAGAATTGATAAAGTCTCGAACATTCGGAGATTCGTTTAGATTTACTGTCAAGATACAATGATGTGAGTTACAGACAACACCAGAGCTGCAGGATTCCGGATTAGATTGAAAAAGCGAGATTTTTTTTTTTTTTTAAGGGTATTGATAAAATAATAAAAAAAAATAAATAAATAAAATAAAAAGCCTCGTCACGCCAAGTGGCGTATAGAGAATATGGTGTTAGTGACCATAATTTTTACGGACATGAATTCTGAGGTAATGTGGTCGGTATTACGCCCGGGGCGCTTTACTTTCCCGGAAAAAAGTTGGTACCCATTTAAGGTTGGGTGACCCAGAAGCCGTCTAGAAGACAAACAGACAGACAGACAGACAGACAGACAGACAGACAGACAGACATACAGACAGACGGACAGACAGACAGACAGACAGACAGATAGATAGATAGATAGATAGATAGATAGATAGATAGATAGATAGATAGATAGATAGATAGATAGATAGATAGATAGATAGATAGATAGATAGATAGATAGATAGATAGATAGATAGATAGATGGCAATAGGAGTCGAAGAGGGAAGGCAACCCGATACTCACAAATTTCCACGCTGAAGGCGAATGTACTGGGTCGAAAAGCATAAACGCTAAAACTTATTGTTAAATACAACACTCCGTATGTTAATCATGGAGTCGTCGTTAATCATGGAGGTGTCGTTAATCTTTGAGTTGTTAATCATGATATTGCCTTCAAACATGGAATTGCCGTTAATAATGGAGTTGTTATTAATCATAGAGTTACAGTTAATCGTGTAGTTGTGTAGTTTTCTTTTTTAAATCATATATATATATATATATATATGGCCCTTTTCGTCTTGTCAGACGGTCTAGTGGAGGCTATTGCGTATTTTTTTGAGGTATTGTTTTTGCCGAACAGCTTCTCTCGTGGCTAATTCTACCAATGTTTGACAAAAACACGCGGTCACATAATGAACAGGTCAGACTCGCTGGTCCACAGGGTTTACCATCCTTTTTCATGAGTCTCTTCTCTTCTAAGTCCTGTCTTAGAACAGTCTCAAATGTTGTTATACCGTTCCTTATACGTGCTCTCCATGATGTGCGATCACTTGCCAGATGTTGCCAGTCGTTTTCACAGATGGAGAAGTCTTTCAGAGATGATTTGCAGATATCTCTATATCGTAGTTTAGGTCTGCCGATTTGTCGTTTCCGTGTTTTAGCTCGCCATATAGTATTTGCCTAGGAATGCGTTTTTCTTCCATCCGTTGGACATGCCCCAGCCATCTTAGCCTTCGACTTCTGAGCATCGACATGATTGTTAGGGTCTTAGCACGTTGCAGGACAGTTAATCATAGAACTGTGGTTAATCATCAATTTAATTATGATAATGTTTCATCTATTCAAGGAAGTTAAGCTACCATTCTGCTCTCTCTCTCTCTCCCCTCTCTCTCTCTCTCACTCTCTGTCTCTTTCTCCCTCTCTCACGCCTTGATGGTACACGCTATAGTTGTACATGATCTTGTCTCGTCTTCTAAGGAATGTTTAGCTACCATTCTGCTCTCTCTCTCTCTCTCACTCTCTGTCTCTTTCTCCCTCTCTCTCCCTCTCTCTCTCCCTCACTCTCTCCCCTCTCACTCTCTCACTCTCTCTCTCTTTCTCCCTCTCTCGCGCCTTGATGGTACACGCTATAGTTGATCATGATCTTGTCTCGTCTTCTTAGGAATGTTTAGCTACCATTCTGCTCTCTCTCTCTCTCACTCTCTCTCATTTTCTCCCTCTCTCGCTTCTTGATGGTACACGCTATAGTTGTTCATGATCTTGTCTCGTCTTCTTAGGAATGTTTAGCTACCATTCTGCTCTCTCTCTCTCTCTCTCACTCTCTGTCTCTTTCTCCCTCTCTCTCCCTCTCTCTCTCCCTCACTCTCTCCCCTCTCTCTCTCTCACTCTCTCTCTCTTTCTCCCTCTCTCGCGCCTTGATGGTACACGCTATAGTTGATCATGATCTTGTCTCGTCTTCTTAGGAATGTTTAGCTACCATTCTGCTCTCTCTCTCTCTCACTCTCTCTCTTTCTCCCTCTCTCGCGCCTTTGATGGTACACGCTATAGTTTTTCATGATCTTGTCTCGTCTTCTTAGGAATGTTTAGCTACCATTCTGCTCTCTCTCTCACTCTCTCTCTCTCTCTCTCACTCTCTGTCTCTTTCTCCCTCTCTCTCCCTCTCTCTCTCTCCCACTCTCCCACTCTCTCTCCCCTCTCTCTCTCTCTCACTCTCTCTCTCTCTTTCTCCCTCTCTCGCGCCTTGATGGTACACGCTATAGTTTTTCATGATCTTGTCTCGTCTTCTTAGGAATGTTTAGCTACCATTCTGCTCTCTCTCTCTCTCTCTCTCTCACTCTCTGTCTCTTTCTCCCTCTTTCGCGCCTTGATGGCACACGCTATAGTTGATCATGATCTTGTCTCGTCTTCTTAGGAATGTTTAGCTACCATTCTCTCTCTCTCGCCCTCTCTCTCTCCCTCTCCCTCTCTCACTCTCTCTCACTCTCTCTCTCACACCCTCTCTCTCTCCCTCTCTCTCACTCTCTCTTCCTCTCTCTCTCCCTCTCTCTCTCTCCCCTCTCTCTCTCACTCTCTCTCTCTTTCTCCCTCTCTCGCGCCTTGATGGTACACGCTATAGTTGTTCATGATCTTGTCTCGTTTTCTTAGGAATGTTTAGCTACCATTCTCTATCTCTCTCGCCCTCTCTCTCTCTCACTCTCTCCCCCTCTCTCTCTCTCACTCTCTCTCTCTCTCTCACTCTCTCTTTCTCCCTCTTTCGCGCCTTGATGGCACACGCTATAGTTGTTCATGATCTTGTCTCGTCTTCTTAGGAATGTTTAGCTACCATTCTCTCTCTCTCTCGCCCTCTCTCTCTCTCACTCCCTCTCTCTCACTCTCTCTCACTCTCTCTCTCCCTCTCTCACTCTCTCTCACTCTCTCTCTCTCACCCTCTCTCTCTCTCTCTCTCTCTCACTCTCTCTTCCTCTCTCTCCCCTCTCTCTCCCCTCTCTCTCTCTCACTCTCTCTTTCTTTCTCCCTCTCTCGCGCCTTGATGGCACACGCTATAGTTGATCATGATCTTGTCTCGTCTTCTTAGGAATGTTTAGCTACCATTCTGCTCTCTCTCTCTCTCTGTCTCACTCTCTGTCTCTTTCTCCCTCTCTCTCCCTCTCTCTCCCTCTCTCTCTCCCCTCTCTCTCTCTCACTCTCTCTCTCTTTCTCCCTCTCTCGCGACTTGATGGTACACGCTATAGTTGATCATGATCTTGTCTCGTCTTCTTAGGAATGTTTAGCTACCATTCTGCTCTCTCTCTCTCTCTCACTCTCTCTAATTTTCTCCCTCTCTCGCGCCTTGATGGTACACGCTATAGTTGATCATGATCTTGTCTCGTCTTCTTAGGAATGTTTAGCTACCATTCTGCTCTCTCTCTCTCTCACTCTCTGTCTCTTTCTCCGTCTCTCTCCGTCTCTCTCCCTCTCTCTCTCCCTCTCTCTCTCCCCTCTCTCTCTCACTCTCTCTCTATTTCTCCCTCTCTCGCGCCTTGATGGTATACGCTATAGTTGTTCATGATCTTGTCTCGTCTTCTTAGGAATGTTTAGCTACCATTCTCTCTCTCTCTCACTCTCTCTCTCTCACTCTCTCTCTCTTTCTCCCTCTCTCGCGCCTTGATGGCACACACTATAGTTGATCATGATCTTGTCTCGTCTTCTTAGGAATGTTTAGCTACCATTCTCTCTCTCTCGCCCTCTCTCTCTCTCCCTCTCTCACTCTCTCTCATTCTCTCTCACTCTCTCTCTCACACCCTCTCTCTCTCCCTCTCTTTCACTCTCTCTTCCTCTCTCTCTCCCTCTCTCTCTCCCCTCTCTCTCTCTCACTCTCTCTCTCTTTCTCCCTCTCTCGCGCCTTGATGGTACACGCTATAGTTGTTCATGATCTTGTCTCGTCTTCTTAGGAATGTTTCGCTACCATTCTCTCTCTCTCTCGTCCTCTCTCTCTCTCACTCTCTCTCCCCTCTCTCACTCTCTCTCTCACTCTCTCTCTCTTTCTCCCTCTCTCGCGCCTTGATGGCACACGCTATAGTTGTTCATGATCTTGTCTCGTCTTCTTAGGAATGTTTAGCTACCATTCTCTCTCTCTCGCCCTCTCTCTCACTCCCTCTCTCTCACTCTCTCTCTCACTCTCTCTCACTCTCTCTCTCCCTCTCTCACTCTCTCTCACTCTCTCTCTCACACCCTCTCTCTCTCCTTCTCTCTCACTCTCTCTTCCTCTCTCTCCCTCTCTCTCTCCCCTCTCTCTCTCTCACTCTCTCTTTCTTTCTCCCTCTCTCGCGCCTTGATGGCACACGCCATAGTTGATCATGATCTTGTCTCGTCTTCTTAGGAATGTTTAGCTACCATTCTCTCTCTCTCTCTCACTCCCTCTCTCTCACTCTCTCTCACTCTCTCTCACTCTCTCTCACTCTCTCTCACTCTCTCTCCCTCTCCCTCTCTCACTCTCTCTCACTCTCTCTCTCACACCCTCTCTCTCTCTCTCTCTCTTTCACTCTCTCTCTCTCTCTCTCTCTCCCCTCTCTCCCTCTCTCCCTCTCTCTCACTCTCTCTCACTCTCTCTCACTCTCTCTCACTCTCTCTCTCCTCTCTCTCTCTCTCACTCTCTCTCACTCTCTCTCTCTCACACCCTCTCTCTCTCCTTCTCTTTCACTCTCTCTTCCTCTCTCTCTCGCCCTCTCTCTCTCTCACTCCCTCTCTCTCACTCTCTCTCACTCTCTCTCACTCTCTCTCCCTCTCCCTCTCTCACTCTCTCTCACTCTCTCTCTCACACCCTCTCTCTCTCCTTCTCTTTCACTCTCTCTTCCTCTCTCTCTCCCCTCTCTCTCACCCACTCTCTCTCCCTCTCTCTCTCCCTCTCTCTCTCTTCCTCTCTCTCTCCCTCTCACTCTCCCTCTCTCTCTCCCTCTCTTCCTGTCTCTCTCCCTCTCTCTCTCTCTTTCTCCCTCTCTCGCGCCTTGATGGCACACGCTATAGTTGATCATGATCTTGTCTCGTCTACTTAGGAATGTGTAGCTACCTTTCTCTCTCTCGCCCTCTCTCTCCCATCTCTCTCTCCCCTCTCTCTCACTCTCTCTCTCACACCCTCTCTCTCTCCCTCTCTCTCTCCCTCTCTCTCACTCTCTTCCTCTCTCTCTCTCACTCTCTCTCCCTCTCTCTCCCCCCTCTCTCTCGCCCCTCTCTCTCTCTCACTCTCTCTCTCTTTCTCCCTCTCTCGCGGCTTGATGGCACACGCTATAGTTGATCATGATCTTGTCTCGTCTTCTTAGGAATGTTTAGCTACCATTCTCTCTCTCTCGCCCTCTCTCACTCCCGTCTCTCTCTCACTCTCTTTCTCTCTCTCACTCCCTCTCTCTTTCTCCCTCTCTCGCGCCTTGGTGGTACACGCTATTGTTGTTCATGATCTTGTCTCGTCTTCTTAGGAATGTTTAGCTACCATTCTCTCTCTCCCTCTCTCTCTCTCCCTCTCTCTCTCTCTCTCTCTCTCTCTCTTTTTCTCCCTCTCTCCCATTTCCTTTCTCTCCCTCCCTGTCTATGTTTCCTCCCTCTTTCTCCCTCTCTCGTGCCTTGATGGTACACGCTACAGTTGATGATGATCTTGTCCCGTCTTTTTAAGGAAGCTTAGCTACCATTCTTCTCTCTCTCTCTCCCGCTCTCTCCCTCCCTCTCGTTCCTCTTAAATAAAAAAAAATACATTTGGACTTCAATACATCTTACTTGACAATCTCTGAGTTACCTCTACTGGTACTCTGTCTGCGCCTTCACTACCATAGACACCTAAATGGCGAAATGGCAACGTAGTGTAGTTTTGATGATACTACAATATATCTTCATCCACCCAGTAACTACCACGCAACCATGAACTGTGAACCCTACTGGGTACCACCACGAGTGTTTCCAGATATGGTGCATGCAACTGCTCCTCAAAACCAGTTATTGATTTGATTAAAGACACACATCTAGATAAAACATCATCATCATCATCACGTACCCTGCCGGTTGGCGTAGGCGATCATGTCCCTCCACAATCTTCTATCCACAGTGCATCGTATCAGTTCTGTTGTTGACTGTTTTCCATGCCATGACACCAAGCTATCCAGTATTTTCTCCCTTTGTCGTCCGCGATCTCTCTTTCCTTTTATTTTGCCAGTTGTAACCAAGTATTCCAACTTTCCTCTTCTCATGATGTGCCCGAAAAATGTTGATTGCTTCTTTCTGATGTTTTTTAAGAGCTCCCTTTTTGTGTTGGCCTCTTTGAGAACTTCCTCATTGGTCTTTTTATCTGTCCAGGGAACTTTCAACATTCTTCTGAGAAATCCCATCTCTGTGGCCTCTAACCGTCTTTTCATTTGTTTGTCTACTGTCCATGATTCACTTCCATAGGTCAGAATTGGTTCTATATAGCACTGATGAACTTTCTTTCTCATTTTTATTGACATAGATTTGTTGCATAAGCTAAAACATACATACGACTAATATGTAATTTATACTGAGAACTAACGGCTATAATAACATATAACAAAAAGAACTCTACACTCATAGATATAAAAAGAAGAGTTTGACAAAGATAATTCTTATTACCTGGCTTGTTTTGCTCTTAAGAAGTATGCTCCCAGTGTCCCTCACAAACTTACGCCGCTGGTAAACTGTCCAGAGTTGTTATCTTTTCTTATCTCATTTCTAATTCTCTTTTCCTTGTACAATATAAAAAATAGAACTCTACACCCATTGATATACAAAGAGGAGTAAGACAGGGATACTTGATATCACCAAGCTTGTTTAATCTATACACTGAGCAAATCTTTAAAAAAAATCATAGAGATGCCAGGCCTACAAATTAATGGCAAGATAATCAATAACCTAAGATAGGCTGATGATACTGTATCACTAGTAGAAAAACAAGTAGATCTGCAACAATTATTTAATGAAATAAACACGACAAGCAAAAAATATGGATTAGATATGAAAATCAAAAAGACTAAAACTATGATTATAAACACAGATAATACTCAAAACCTACAAGTGGATACCAAAGTTGAAGAAAAGACCTGGAGACAGTTCAGTACTACAGCTACCTTCGACATACAATAACCAGTGATGGGAAATGTAAAACTGAAATAAACAAATGAATAGGAGTGGCAAAAAGTAATTTCAATGTTATGAAAAATATGCTAACATCAAAACAAATAGCACCAGGGCTAAAACTTAGAATAGCAAAATGTTATGAAATGTGTCAAACGAATGACAGGAAGCAGTCTGAGAGATAAGATTAGAAATGCAGAACTGATAAAAAAGATAGGAATAGCCCCCGCTATAGAATATATAAAGAAACAACAGATAAAATCGTTTAGCTACGTGACAAGGCAGAAAGATCAAAACACAACACAACGAGCCTTCAATAAACGTTGTGGGAATACCAGACCCAAGGGTCGACCACGAAAAAGATGGATCGATGTACTATTAGACGCACTAGAAACATAACAGCAGCAGAGTCGATCAGAAGAGCAAAAGAGCGCAAATTATATCTCCCCTCGACGCTGAAAGGCAAATGAGGAAGGAAAGAAGGGGAAGAAATCGCATAAGAAGTCAAACTATGACCACAGTGACTATGAGACTACGGGCCAAGGCATAGCCAGCTATAGATTTACATAGGCCTGCGAATGAGAGGAAATTCCCGGAAAATCACCAACTAACGTGATGTTTTCAGCCTTGCGAGTTGGGGTGGTTATGGGTAGAGTGAAGTCATTCGTTTATGTCTCCTATAGTTGATAACGTCACAGTAGTTCGTAGGGTTTTCCCGTTTTATTTTCATCCGACGGGGCTTAGTAAGTCTATAGGTGGCTGCCAGCCAATCTAGTCTCATTGGGAGCTCGTGCAATTGAAGGACGGGGGCCTTGGTAGCATAGCTGGGAAACCACTGACGTTCAGACAACCCGTGTTCGATTCCCGCTGGGAGCGGTGTGAGTTGTACTCGTGGTTGGGAAAAAAATACCTCCACGGTCGACCCAGCCGTTGGCAGAAATGGGTACCAGGGTAGTACTCTGGAAATGTGAGGAATCTCGCCTCGCATCGTGAGTTTCGATGCTTGAAGCGACACTATCCAGAAGTCTCCGAACACTTCTGGATAGGCGGCCGAGCACATGTGGGTGACAACTCGCGTGCTAAGACGCCGGTACAAGTCTCGTTCTTTCCCTTTCCCTTTACAATTGTAGGATATACAGAAAGGCACAAATCAGCGTCTTCTGGGAAAGTAAAGCGGCACGGGCGTAATACCGACCACATTACCCCAAAAATCATGTGCTGAAGGTCTGTAAAATTTATGGTCACTAACACCATATTCCCTATACGCCACTTGACGTGACGAGGGTACTTTACTTTTTTTTTTTAACATGTCAGCATGAGCACCAGAGCTGGAAACGGCCAGAGACTCATAGCTGACCGCTGAAGTCACTAATAGTGAACCAGATCCTACCCCACTTTTCGCGGTGCCCCTAGAAATGAACTATCCAGTCTAGTCTGGTAAAATGAGTAGGGATCGAAGAGAAAGGCAAGACGTTACTATTGTCGAGCTGAATCGGATGTATTGAGAGGAAAGGCGCATATGCATCGGAACATGACGTATCTACGCCGATTTAACGTCGTTTTAAGGGAGAATGGCGAAGAGGACCACCCATTCTTTTAGCAATTATAGAGTGAACGCCGGAAAAAGAGGACGAAGAATAACTATGAAAAAAAATCAAGTTTAATTTTGTGGACACATCACGATCGCAGCTAGTGTATTCATCACAGCTTATTAGCCCCCAAAATAACGTTAAAAAGGCGTAAAGACAGACCTAGAAGAAGATGAATTATTAAAATAGCGGACACACTAGTGGGCAATTATGTATGAGACACCCCCCCCCCAAGCACGAACCCAAACATTATATATCGGATCGCGAACACACGTTGGCCTATCGACGACTGGTTAAACAAATCGACACAAGAAACATAACACTCTAAACATTCCCAATTCTCGTCCACGCCTCGGTATTCTCCAACAGTCATCTTATACTTTGCTTCTCTAGACGGTTACGACCAGAGCCAACTATACTGATGACCCGCGGACAGAAAATAGAATCGGTAAACACCCCAACCAGCGTGACGTTTTCCGATTATGAGATCTATAAACGACTGATTTAACTCTTCCCACAACCGCCTCTAAGGTACCGACCATATTACCCCCAAAATCATGTGCTGAAGGTCTGTAAAATATAGGGTCACTAACACCATATTTCCCTATACGCCACTTGGCGTGACAGGGGTACTTTACTTTTTACTATACACCACTTGGCGTGACGGGGGTACTTTACTTTACTTTTACAACCGCCTCTGCTTGCAAAGTTGAAAACGTCACGTTAATTGGGATATTTCCTGGTTTTAATTTCTGCTCGCGGGCCATGTACATAGTTGGGCCGTGGTTAGACCATTGTTATTTAAAGTCTAGAGGGCTGAAAGGGAAATCCAAGAAAACCCCCCAACTAACGTGAAATTTTCGGCTTCGTGAGCAGAGGTGGTTGTCGGTGGAATGACGTCAGCCGTCTATACTCCTATTGAAAACGTCACGCTGATTAGAGAGAGTGTTTTGGGGTTTCGCTTTCAACCTTCAGGCCTACTTCTATAAACAGGCGATGGTTAGACCAGCATGGTCTTAGTCTAGTCTATGGTTAACACATCTTCTTCATTCCACAACGGACAAATTCCAAGGGTGATCAGACCCCCCACCCCACCCTCATTAACACACTCTGCATTATGAAACACTCCTGCCATAAAAAAATCGAAAAAATTGTTTACGATGAATGCAGATATTGTATGACAGGGAACAGTTGGCCGTGTTTACTTTCTATGCGGTTTCGCCTTATGTCTTTTGGCGTGTGCTGAGACTGCTATGGTGGGGACTACGGCTACCGTTCTTTGTTTGGGAGATGAGTTAGTAATTCGGATGATTCCACTGGCACAGGCGGTTGAGCAATTATGGATTTTAATTCGTTTGCAGTGATACCGAGGCCTTCCATAACCAAATTAAAAAAAATCGAAAGCACTAAAGATGGCTTCAGCTTAGACGCACGGACTCCATAGCACCTGCGGGAGATCTTGACCCCACCCTCCTTACTTACGACCTCTGTAGCAGATGCCAGTGGCTCTACTATTTCCTTTCATGACCGTGGTCAAGGCGCCGGTAGTTACATTGACCATAAAGTAAATTAAAGTCTTCTACCTTTCGGCTCCCTATGGAGCATAGGTCTTCAACAAACGCTTTCAAAGCCATTCTGTTTCATGCCATTCTCTTAAGATCTTTCAATGTCTTCCCCATCATCTTGATCTCTGCTTCTATCTATCTTCTCCAAGAATATTTTGGTCTTACTATTTGTCTTTTTCTTTGGGGATTCCAAAAAAAGGGCCTATTGTGTAATACTCACAGTTGGCTTCTGCAGTGTGTTTCCTATCCAGCGCCACATTCTTCGCTGTATCTCTTTATCTACAGGTATTTGACTGGTACATTTCCATAATGATGGGCACAGCCAGAAATGAGAAACTTAGTGGGCGTGTAAGAAGACTTATCAACCAACACAGAACTGGAGTCGTCAGTCGCTGGACACTGCGGGACTTGCTGAGGCGGGGATCTGAGCACCTATGGACATGTTCGGAGTGCAATAATGATGACCCACAAATAACTCAATAACAATTTCCATAATTATATGTTAATGATTTTGTCCTGCCATTTCAATCTTTTTATCCTGTGTAAGCATCCACTACTGAAGGTATGTATCTTCATGATTGTCATTTTTGTTGTTCTCCGTGTTTCACAGCTATATAATAATACTGACTTAACATTGGAGTTAACAATTTTAATTTTTGTATTTAACCTAATTTCTTTGGACTTCCATATGTTTCCCAGTTCAATGATGGCTCCTCTTGCTTTTGATATCTTTATTTTGGTATCATTCTCTGTTCCTCCTTCTTTGTCTATATAGTTACATGGGCGGAGTAAAGTAAAATAAGGTAAAATTAAGTAAAGTGAAGTGAAGCGAAAGGAAGTAAATTAAGAGAAAATGAATTTTGGAAATGTTATCGTACACGGACTATGTATGGTGCTAGAGAGAGAGATGGAGGGACGGAGAGAGAGATGGAGGGACGGAGAGAGAGATGAAGGGACGGAGAGAGAGATGAAGGGACGGAGAGAGAGATGAAGGGACGGAGAGAGAGATGGAGGGACGGAGAGAGAGATGGAGGGACGGAGGGAGAGTCTATTAACGAAGTAAATTAAGTATTTTTTAAACGTACGATATTTTTGTCTAAATTTAATTAGAAGGCCAACAAAAGAGCAAAAGATCGCAAACTATACCTCCTCTCAATGATGAAAGGTGAAGGAGGACTTAAAGAGGAAGAAGACGAGAATGAAAATAACAAATTAAAACCATGAAGATACAGACTTTCATTAATGAATGCTTACGCAGAATAAAAGGATGGAACTGTCAGGACAAAATCACTGACATAGAATTATGGAATAGTACTAGTCAAATTTTTCTGGCACATCATGAGAAGAGGAAAGTTGGAATACTTGATTACAACTGGCAAAATAAAGGAAAGAGAGATCGCGGACGACAAAGAGAGAAAATACTGGATAGCTTAGTGTCATGGCATGGAAAACAGTCAACAACAGAACTGTTACGATGCACTGTAGATAGAAGATTGTGGAGGGACATGATCGCCTACGCCAACCGGTATGGTACATGATGATGATGACTAGTCAAATACCAGTTCATAAAGAGATACGACGATGATAGATAGGACACACACTACAGAAGCCAACTGAGAGTATTACACGACATGACCTTTTTTGGAACCCCCAAGGAAAAATATAAAGAGGAAGATCATAGAGTCTTCGAGAAGACAAATGGAAGCAGAGGTAAACATAATGGGGAAGACATGGAATGATCTTGAAAAAATGGCAAGAGATAGAACGGCCTGGAAAGTATTTGTTGAAGACCTATGTTCCACAGGGAGCTGAAAGGAAGAAGATGAAGAAGAAGATAAAAGAGTAGGCGATTGCATAGTATCCCAACCGACGGCTTCCGGGCTCACCCAACCTAAATGGGTACCGGATTTTTTTCTGGGAAAGTAAAGCGGCACGGGCGTAATACCGACCACGTTACCTCAAAAATCATGTACCGAAGTTCTGTAAAATTGATGGTCACTAATACCATATTCCCTATACGCCACTTGGCGTGACGGGGGCTCTTTACTTTACTTTTCTTTACTTTACTTATTGCCTAGTAGATAATAAATATAGACGACATTACAGAGTATACGAAACGTCGAGTCATCTTTGCTGCTTCATTCATTTTGCTGTAATGACATGAAACCTGTTCTTGAATACGTTTCATTTTTACGACAATGCTTTGGTAACGTAATTATGTCCCTTGCGTGCTCGTGCGTACAAGTTTGTAACCGATGCTTAAGTAGAGGGATGAGTGCATGGAGCATTTTTGAGTGTTTATTTTTTTTTTTTTTTTTTTTTTTTTTTTTTTTTTTTTGGTTTTAGAAATGTTGTCTTATGCATTAATGGGACATATATTTGAATTAGATTATGTCTTTCTTTCTTTCTTTCTTTCTTTTTCTTTCTTTTTCTTTCTTTCTTTCTTTCTTTCTTTCTTTCTTTCTTTCTTTCTTTCTTTCTTTCTTTCTTTCTTTCTTTCTTCCCTTTCCTTCCTTCCAAATCTTTCTTTCATTATTCTTTCTTTCTCTTGTACCCGCTCGGGTGTCGATGGTAGTAGAAAGTTCCTATTCTCGCCCTTTGGCGGCCTCATTTAATGTTAATTGATGATGTTGTAACGTTTTTTTTGTGTTGTCTGTCCATCTTAGTCTGGGCCTGCCTCTTGCTCTTCTCCCTTTCTTCTCTTAATATACGCTTTGTATGGTAAGGAATCACACGACATTCTCTTTAAATGGACAAACCAGTTTATTTGTTGCTGCTCTACGTAGCTTAGCGTTGGCTCAATGCCTGAGCTATTTCCAGTGTTGGAGGAGCTATTATCAGAAAAGGTACCCATCGGGCAACACGTTTTTGCCAACAATGGGGGAGAGGCGGAAGGGGTCTTCTATTACAGAGTAAAAAAGAATTATCCAACATAACGTTATAGTAACAACATATCACCTAATGATAGATTTATCCATCTATCTATTAACCTTTCGAGCCGTAGCCGGCACATATGGCATAGACCCAGATACTCTTTCTCTTAACTACATTTTTATTCTAGTAGTTTTCAATCCTTGTAAAGATTTTCTATCAAATCTCGCCATTTCTATCTGTTTTGTGCAAGAAACTCTATCTCATTGAGGGAGCCGATTCCTGCTGCTCTTGCCTCTCTGATTAATGTTTATCTCAGTGCCTCTCTGGGTCGGCCTCTTTACCTCTAACCTGTTCTTTTCCACATGAGGGCTTGCTTTGCTATTCGGTTATTATCTCTTCTCATCACATGTCCAACATATGACCATCGTCTTTTCTTGATTACTGAAGATATTAGTGGTTGGTTGGCGATTTCTCTAATTTCCTCGTTTGTTTTGAATTCGTTCCACGCTATACCAAGTATTTTCCTTAGACATTTATTTTCAAATACGTTCAACTTTGTTTCTATATCTCTTATTGTTTTCCAGCTCTCATAGCTATATGATATATTTATAGTAGTAGCAGGTACCGTTATTTCTTTTTGAAGAATGTGACTAATACTAGCAGCTACTACTGCTGCTGTTACATAGTAATTATTAATTATACTGAAGGGAGGTCAAAAAGTAATGCACACCACTTTTTTTCTCGGAAACTATTCGGGCAAAATGTGTGAAATTTTCACAGATTGTAGCTGAACATCCCCTTGACACTACCTATTTGTCAACATAATCTCCGTCCAAGCGTATTGCCTTACGCCAACGCGAAACTAGGTCATGAATGCCTCGTTTGTACCAAGTTTTGTCCTGCTCGCGTAGCCATTTTTTAACTGCACGGATCACATCCTCATCATTGTCAAAGTGTTTCCCACGCAGGAATTTTTTGAGTGGTCCAAACAGATGGAAATCTGAGGGAGCCAGATCAGGGCTGTAAGGAGGATGGGGCAGTACAGTCCAACCAAATTTGTTGATTGCTTCCCGTGTTACCAGACTTGTGTGAGAGCGTGCATTGTCATGTTGAAGCAACAAATCTGCAGATGGCTTATTATGCCGAACTCTGTGGAACCGATTTTTGAGTTTTGTCAGTGTATTGATGTAAGCTGTCGAGTTGATTGTCTCACCTCTTGTCATTACATCAACAAGAATCACACCATCAATGTCCCAGAAGACAGTGATCATCACCTTTCCGGCTGATGGAGATGTTTTGAATTTTTTTCTTTTTGGTGACAATTCAGAACAGAATGTTTTCCTTTGAACTCTGTGATCATTTGTTAGGCACCGAGGAACCCGTCGAGCGCAAATCTTTGAATATCCGAGAGTTTTAAAAATTGCGATTGCACTTCCCTTGCTGACTGTAAGCTGTAATGCCAATTGCTGACTAGTGATACGCCTATCCTTACGAATAATGGCATCAGCCCGGTTTAACATGTCTGTGCTGGTAGCCGAGGCAACACGTCCAGAACGCGGTAAATCATGCAGCTCCACTCGTACACTTTCTGCAGCTTTAATTCTCTGAACCCAGCGACTAACTGTGCTCCTATCGACTGCAGAACATTTGTACACTGCACACAGTCGTTTATGAATGTTTGCCACAGTTTCTTTCTCCGCAACCAGAAATTCTATGACAATTCGCTGTTTGTAACGGACATTGTTGACAAGCTCCATTTTAACGGTTCATAGATTGCGTAATATTTTGCAGAATGCTGTGCAATTTGGTGCACATAATTCTATCTATTGACCTTTCGAGCCGTAACCGGCCCATAGGGCGTAGACCAAGATACACCTTCTCCTATATGAATTTTTGTTCTAGCAGTTTTCTTTTAAAGATATTTTATCAAATCTCGCCATCTGTCTCTGTTCTGTGCAAGCAGTTCTATCTCATTGAGGGAGCCGATTCCTGCTGCTCTTGCCTCTCTCATCAATGTTCTTCTCAGTGTCTCCCTGGGTCTTCCTCTTTTTCTTTTACCTGTTGTTTCCCATATGAGGGCTTGCTTTGCTATTCGATTATTATCTCTTCTCATCACATGTCCAACGTATGACCATCGTCTTTTCTTTATTACTGAAGATATTAGTGGTTGATTGGCGATTTCTCTAATTTCCTCGTTTGTTTTGAATTCGTTCCATTCTATACAAAGTATTTTCCTTAGACATTTATTTTCGAATGCGTTCAACTTTGTTTCTATATCTCTTGTTGTTTTCCAGCTTTCACACGCATACGTAAGGGTTGATAGTACATTTGATTTGAATAGCCTAAGTTTTGTGTTTGTGCTAATGAGTTTTGATTTCCACAACTTTTCAAGGCTTCTGAAAGACATTGCTGCTTTAGCCAGTCTGATTCTAATTTCTTTGCTCGTATCCCCTTCTCGATCAATGTGACTTCCAAGATAGATAAAGTGATCGATCTCTTCTACTGGTTTGTTTTCCATGTATATTTTGTCACTTGTTGGAATTAAACTTTTCATGACTTTAGTCTTTTCATGATTGACCTCAAGCCCAATTTTGCTGGCTATTGATGATAGTTCATTTGTGTTTTCCTGCATCGTTTTTATCTGACTGCTGATGAGAACTATGTCATCAGCAAAGTCGAGGTCCTCCAAATGGTCTCCTTGTATCCATTCGATGCCTTTATTACCAGTGCAGCATTTCTTCATTATGAAGTCCATAACAATTCCAGCACATAATTGGAACATGTCATATTCCAAGTGTGCAAAATTTCATATTCCTATCTTTATTATTAGCCGAGAAAAAAATTGGTGTGCATTACTTTTTGACCTCCCTACGTAGTAGCTGTAGTTTCTTATGGGAATGCACCAGTTAAATACCAGTGGATGAAGAGATACCATGAAAACGGTGTCGCGGGTGAAGACACACACTGCCGAAGCCAACAGAGAGTATTACACAACAGGCTCTTTTTGGAATCCCCAGGGAAAAATACAAAGAGGAATACCAAGAAATTCTTGGAGAAGACAGACAGAAGCAGAGATGAAGATGATGGGGAAGACATGGAACGATCTTAAAAGAATGGCAAAAAACAGAACGGCTTGGAAAGTGTTTGTTGAAGACCTATGTTCCACAGGGAGCTGAAAGGTGGAAGAAAGTTTCTTATGTACACCCGCTGGTTATTATTTGCGCTCACAACCCTTTTTATTTATAAACGACTAATCATACTGCTCCATCACATTGTCATGATCAAATTGCATAATAATAATGGTTATAATAATTATACTGATCATAATAACAATGGTTATAATAATTATACTGATCATAATAATAATGGTAATAATAATTATACTGATCATAATAACAATGGTTATAATAATTATAATAATTATACTGATCATAATAACAATGGTAATAATAATTATATTGATCATAATAATAATGGTTATAATAATTATACTGATCATAATAACAATGATTATAATAATTATACTGATCATAATAACAATGGTAATAATAATTATACTGATCATAATAACAATGGTAATAATAATTATACTGATCATAATAATAATGGTAATAATAATTATACTGATCATAATAACAATGGTTATAATAATTATACTGATCATAATAACAATAGTTATAATAATTATACTGATCATAATAACACTGGTAATAATAATTATACTGATCATAATGATAATGGTTATAATAATTATACTGATCATAATAATAATAGTAATCTAAAAGAAATATTCTCACAAACTCTCCAGTTTTCCGCTTTTATTCAGGGCACAAGTAGAATAAATAAACATTAATAATGTAGCAAACATAAACGTTTCAATGATCTATGTAAACATAAACTGCACCAACATTGTTTGATAACCAATTAGCATGAAGCTTTTAATGACAACTGGACCAAAGACAGCTGGTAGAATATTGTAATTAACTAACAATCTTTAAACAAACACGGGGTCGGTTTTATTTAGAGACAAAAATTACAATATCAACGAGCTACTCTTCGCAGATGGTCAATGCCTAATATATGAGGATGAAAACCTGCTACAACAGCATTAACATCTCTAGATAAAAGTTGTGCAAACTAAGATGGGAAATTTGACAGAGAAATTGACATGAGAATACAAAGAGCAAATGCTATCACATACCAGCTTTCACCATTGTTAAGATATTCAAACATTTCTATAGCAGTTAAACAACAAATGATAAATAGCATTTTCATACCAACTTTGTGCTATGAAAGTCAAACATGGACCCTTTCTAAATCACATTTAAGAAAGATCAATACATGTGAGATGCGATGCTCGAGAAAAGTAACAAACAACACAAGAAGAGATAGAAAACCAAATGAAACCATAAGAAAAATGGTAGGAATAAAACCGTGCCAAGAATATATAGAACAACAACAACTTAAATGGTTGGGCCACCTAGTCAGAATGAATCCATACCAATCACCATCAAGGGCGTTCTTCTCGAGAATGCATGAAAAGAGACTCTTGTGCTCCTGTCTTATATGTACCGGTACAATTCACTTAGTGGTTGGGGGGGGGGGGGGGGGAGTTATATCTGAACGTTGTATTCTGCAACCATCTACATTCCAAAGCATATCCCTAGTCTACTGTCGTGCCGCCCCCTCCCCCACCCAAACTACGCAATTTTTACCTTTAGTCCCCACTGGACTATCCTGTGACCCACAGGGGGTCATGTGGTCCCCACTTCAGAAAGCTTCTAAGATACTAGACAGCATCAATAGCGACATGCTGAGAACATAAGTTTGTTCGGCAGAAGCAATCCTGCATGACAAACAAAATAGCAAACTACAAAGAAGAACATTTGGCAACTAGTGAAGACCTCAAATTCACCGCCTTGCTCGCGACCTATGCTAATCCTCTGTCTAAATGCAAAGCAAAAACTGAAAACTGAAGAAGCATGAGACTGGATATAATTTGTGACCGCACGCACATATAACTTCTATTTTATTTAATGTTTATGTTAACAAAAATCACACAATTGCTGGTTAGAAGGACAAAAATTATGAGATTGACAAATCTGATGCATTCTGGTGTGTTTATTCCATTATAATAAATTACGACATTAGCGGTCGAAATTGTTTCTGCTAAACGAGCAGGCTCCTTTGATTGACTGTACGCATTTGAATGTATCAATAGTTTCTAGTTTTTGTGCATTTCTTCTTCTTCTTCTACCTTTCAGCTCCTTGTGGAGCATAGATCTCCAACAAACACTTTCCAAACGGTTATGTTTCTTGCCATTCTTTTAAGATCATTCCATGTCTTCACCACCATCTTCATCTCTGCTTCCATCTGTCTTTTACAAGTTTTTGTGCGTTTAGTTACATTTTTTTCAGCAAGGGTTAGGGTTAGGTTTAGGGTATCCCAGATTAGGTATCCCTAAAACCTAACTCATCATCATCATCATCATCATCATCATCATCATCATCATCATCATCATCATCATCATTATCATCAAATACTATGCCTGCTTGCGTAGGTGACCATGTCTCTCCATAACTTTCAATCTCGACATTTATTTATCATTTCTGTTGTAGACCTTCTGCCAAGCCATTCTCTTAAGCTGTCTGGTATCTTTTCTCTTTGCTTCCCTCTATCTCTTCGTCCCACAATTTTTCCGGTTGTTACAATATATTCCATCTGTTCTCTTCACATTACATGGCCAAAAAATTATTCTTTCTTCCTAATATTGGAAATCAGTTCTCTTTTTGCTTTTGCCTCTTTCAGAACGTTTGCATTACTCTTCTTAGCTGTCCGTGGTATTCTCAACATTCTTCTGTAAAACCACATCTCTACACCCTCCAGTGATTTTTTTATCTCTTGTCCAATTGTCCATGTTCCACATGTATATGTTAAGACTGGGTCTACATAACCTTGAAGAGCTATTTTTCTTGCTTCTAATTAACCATAGTAAGTAAAAGTAAAGTACCCCCGTCACGCCAAGTGGCGTATAGGGAAATATTGTGTTAGTGACCCTATATTTTACAGACCTTCAGCACGTGATTTTTGGGGTAATGTGGTCGGTATTACGCCCGTGCCGCTTTACTTTCCCAGAAAAAAAATCAGGTGCCCATTTAAGGCTGGGTGAACCCGGAAGCCGTCGGTTGGGATCGAACCCGACATCTTGTCCTTTGTAGTCCAGTTCACTAACAAAGCTATCGCGGCTCCCGAGTCTTTTATAAACTGACCATAAATCTAACTCCCGAGACTGCTTTCGTTTAATCTTGCTACAGTTTTGTTGTTGTTAATACTTTAGTTTATTTGCCCATATGTGTTTTTTTTCAGGAAGATAAAACTCGCTTCTTTTATTGCACGTTCAAAGAGATTAGAAGAAACTCTTATAAACTCTATTTTAACACCTAAAAACTTCTGTGGCTAAAAACTAAATATTGCATCTCCCGAAGCTCTCAAATTTTACCAATCTTTGGTTTTGTTTATAATGATAATTAGCTATATATATATATATATATATATATATATATATATATATATATATATATATATATATATATATCTGCGATCAAGACTCAATCAGAGTAGGATTCCAGACTCTCTCATGAAGTCAGCTGTCTGTTTAAGCGAATCGATTGCCCCATATAGTTTTTCTTCCAGGGAGGTGGGCGTGGACCACATTGCTCTTCTCAGGTCTGTGTACTGGGGGCAATCCTGTAGAACATGTTTTGTAGTCATATTGTCCAGTGTACAGTGGCATAGGCTGGTTGTACCTATTTTGAATTTGGTGAACATGTGATTTCTCATTCTGTTGTGGCCAGTGCGTAGGCGAAGTATGATCACTTGATCCCTCCTTGATAGTTGGTGGTATCCGTCCCTCTTGTTATGCTTTGGGTGTTCTCGTTATTAGTGTTTACTGGATCCTGATAAAATCCTGCTAATAATAAAAAGCCATCCTGTCTAGTATTTTGGATGGAATAATTATTAAATATATTTATTAGCTATATATCACTATATATATTAAGTAAAAGTAGGTAAAGTACCCCCGTCACACCAAGTGGCGGCGTATAGGGAATATGGTGTTAGTGACCATAAATTTTACAGACCTTCAGCACATGATTTTTGGAGTAATGTGGTCGGTATTACGCCCGTGCTGCTTAACTTTCACAGAAAAAAATCCGGTACCCATTTAAGGCTGGGTGAACCCGGAAGCCGTCGGTTAGGATCGAACCCTAACCCTTGTCCTTTGTAGTCCAGTTCACTAACCACTGGGATATATATTAGAAATATATTTCACATAAATACGTACTACTAAACAATTTACGTTTTGTGAATAGTGTAACAAAGTGAAACGGGAAACTGGTTGGCAAGACGCCGGCCTCGAGACAGAGGTAGCGGGTTTAAATCCCGTCTGCACTAGTTCGGATTTTTATTTATAATTTCTCTCTGCGGCACCACCCCTGGTTTCAGCAGCGAGGCCCGGCTTGAAACGTCAATTACTCATGAACAGAGAACATTATGAGTACTTCCGAAGACGGTCTATCTGCCTGTGCGGCGAGGGACCCTTTGTGAATACGGATGCCAGGAAAAAAAGGATTAACACGCAAAATTTAGTTCTTAGTTTCTAGGGACTTCGTTAGAGGTCTATCTATCTATCTTTCGTTCGCTCGAAGTATTGTCTATATCTGCAATGTCGTTTCCTGTATGAATTTTACTGTCTTTTGTAATTTTTGCAGTGGCCCATATAGTTTTGTCTGTAGTGTAGTATCTATGGGCCAATGGATTTTCCTCAGTCTACTATATTCAGTGCAGTCTTGAAGTATGTGCTCAGCAGTCTGGGGTGCCTGTCCACATGTACAAGTAGTTGATGTGCCGTTCTTGAATTTTTATACATGTGACTGTGGAGTCGATTGTGTCCTGTTCTGAGGCGTATATTGATAACTTGTTCATATCTATTCATATTATGAAAGGCATCCTGATTTGGGGCTTGTGGTCCTCTGTTTCTTATGATGGTATGTAACTGGTGTATCTAGTTGTGTGCCTGTTGAACCTTCCTTTGCCAACTGATCTGCTTTCTCATTTCCTGGTATTCCACAGTGAGACGGGATCCACTGCAGGGTAACCCTGTGGTGCTTGCAGAGTTCAGTCAATAAGGTCTGCAGATGTGGTAATTTTCTGGATTGTAGTGCCTGGAGTACTGATCTTGCATCTGTCAAAAACACTACAGGCTGTGGGCTAAGATTACTGTTCAGCAGTTTTTCTATTGCCAACTTTATTGCTTGTATTTCTGCATCATAATTGTGACAATATTTCCCTGTTGCTATTTTATTCATATCCCTAGTGTTATTTGGGTACTCTATATATGCACCTGCTCCCCCATTCTTTACTGCATTCTGTGCCGATCCATCTGTGTACATACGGATCCATAGGTCTTGTGGGTATTCTTCATCCAGGAAACTGAGAGTTATTGTTTTTCGCTGTAGACTATTTTGTTCCTCTTTGTCAACTATTCCTTTCACTTCTGTCCGTATTTGAACTGATAATCCTGATTCATCTGTCCAGGGAGTCTGTTCTGGTATGGGTAGAAGGGGTTTAACAACTCTTGGCATGTCTGGTGTTTGTCTACTAATACGCTTGGCTTGGTGGATAAAGCTGTTTCTCTTAAGTCGTCCCAATGCAAGATTTTGGAATCGGTCCTTCATTGGATGTCTCGGCATGCATACACATTTTTCTGCCTGTATCAGCACCTTTGTGTCTCTCCGTTCTCTCAGTGCTGGTATCCTCCACAATTTCTTCATCTCCAATATTGGTGTTGATTTCATTGCTCCTGTGATGACCCTAAGTGCCTGGTTTTGTACATTATCCAGTTCTTGCAGTGTGGTATTTGATGCTGAGCACCATGCGGATGATCCTTATTCTAAATTGTTAGAGGTAAAAGCTGACGAAAAAAAAAATCAAAACAAAGTGAAACCACTCCCATAAAATATCGATTTTAAGGATAAATGGAATGTTCTAGTCTCATGAAATCATCATCATCAAGTACCGGGTCTGCTGGCGTAGGTGATCATGTCTCTCCACAACTTTCGATTTCGACAGTTATTTATCATTTCTGTTGTTGACCTTCTGCCAAGCCATTCTCTTAAGTTGTCTGTTATTTTTCTCTTTGCTTCCCTCTATCTCTTCGTCCCTCAATTTTTCCAGTTGTTACAATATATTCCAGTTGTTCTCTTCTCATTACATGGCCAAAAAAAATGATGATTGTTTCTTTCTAATATTGGAAATTAGCTCTCTTTTTGCTTTAACCTCTTTCAGACCATTTTCTCAGGACATATTCATCTATAAACAATAAACACAGCTGAATTTGTCAAAACGAGAGCACAAACGCCACTTTAAGGTTATGTCAAACAAATGTGTGTTGAATTCATTACTATTGAAATGAATTTCCTTGTTAGATTCCCGCATAATGAATGAGAGAGCACTTACAAAAACGTTCGTCATCATGAAGGTCACATCAACAGCCAATGAAAAAAAAGCTCTGTTGAAGGCCACGAAAATGTGGATCAGAATATTAAAAAAATTAAGATGAAGTTGTTGTTAACGGTCACCTGTCGTACTGACTTGTTACAAATCGATTTCCTTTCTTTGCAGTTGAAAATAGCATTTGATTTATATAAGATAAGATTAATTAATCATTATTATAAATAATATATTTACATTTTTAGTGAAACTCGTTATATTGAATTTAAGTAAGGAGCGGGCAAAAAAAAAAATAGTGCTGCGGTAAAGCTGGTAGCAAGGAGCCAATAGTGGGGTGTAATGTACACTCCTACAAGGTGCAGTGACAGCTTTACAGAAAAGGAACACAACAAAATACTGACGTTTCGGCCTACATGTGGCCTTCTTCAGAGAACGAGGACAACGATAGACATGATGAGACACAGATAAATACTGCTACATCTAGGATGATTGGTACTGGTATGTGAATGAGAAGTGCACAGAGGAATAGGAGATGAAATGGTGTGAGAGAGAGAGAGAGAGATGTTACATGTTGGAGGATAGATAAAATGTGGAAATATAAAAGTATAAGTGAAAAATGATTATATATAAAAATAGACTTAGCTGTTAGAATCCGTCCGCTTACAATGATGGAAAGCTATCAAATACCAGCTGGGCAGTCAGTCACGTGGTTAAACTGGAGGTCAGACACGTAGTGAGGCAGTCAAGTGGGACACAGGTAAAGAATCGGGATCTCTGAGAGTGTGAAAGTAAGCAGACGCAGCAGACAATCTCCCAGTACTCTCGTAATAGGTATGGCGTAATGCTGGACAGGTACTGATAAGAAATGTTGAGGAGTGTTAAAGCGAGCGAACCAGCGAGCCACCTATAGTGAATGCCTGGTCGATGAGGGGGTCCATCCACAGGATGTGACGTTTTCAAAATTGCGAGCAGGGGTGGTTTTAGGTTAAATGACGTCAGCTGTCTATAGCTAACAAAGCTGAAGACGTCACAAGGTTGGGGTGCTTTCGGGGGAAAAAAAGGTCAAGGTACGAGACTTGAATCGACGTCTTAGCACGTGGGTTTTTACAAGAGCTCGACCGTCTATTCAGAAATGTTCGGCGACCCCTGCCTAATGTCGCCTCAAGCATTGTAACTCACGCGGGAGACACCATTCATCACCTTCCAGAGTATGAACTTGGTGCCTATTTTTAGCCAACGGCTGGGTCGACCGCGGGGGTATTTATTTTTTTTTCCAAAAATTCTTTCAGCCTTTCGGCTGTCAGGTGGAAATGATTTAACAATAGGGGCAATCTGAGCATCAGAAGTGACCCACATGTCGAGCAAGTGTTTCGGCTCTTCCCTAATTGTGTGGTCCCACTTGGGTGATAATTCCACGTGCCTTCCTAGTGACAAATGATCAGTGTTCCCTAGCGTTCAGCTTCTCGTGGCAAGGCGCAGTGCCAGGGAGTACGGGTTCGATCCTGCTTCTGACCAAATGTTATTCTTTGTTTTCTTCTGTTGTTGTTTATTTATCGTTTTTTTTCTGGGTGCTGTAATACATATCTCTTCCTCCTATGCTTGCATGACAAATGATCAGCAGGGCCGGCTCAAAGTACCTGCGACCCGGGCAGTTGCTCGAGCCGCGCCATTTGCTTAGTGGTGTCTTCAAGGATCTTAAAAAAAAAAAACAATAATAATAAATAAAATATTGAAAAGGGCGCCTAAGTTCAGCTTTCCCGTGGCGCCAGAAATCATGGGACAGCCTAAGTTCAGCTTTCCCGTGGAGCCAGAAATCATGGGACAGTCTAAGTTCAGCTTTCCCGTGGCGCCAGAAATCATGGGACAGTCTAAGTTCAGCTTTCCCGTGGCGCCAGTAATCATGGGACAGTCTTAGTTCAGCTTTCCCGTGGCGCCAGAAATCATGGGACAGTCTTAGTTCAGCTTTCCCGTGGCGCCAGAAATCATGGGACAGTCTAAGTTCAGCTTTCCCGTGGCGCCAGAAATCATGGGACAGTCTAAGTTCAGCTTTCCTGTGGCGCCAGAAATCAAGGGACAGTCTAAGTTCAGCTTTCCCGTGGCGCCAGAAATCATGGGACAGTCTAAGTTCAGCTTTCCCGTGGCGCCAGAAATCATGGGACAGTCTCGAATCATCAAAAAGTCCTCCATTACGAGGACGATGTGTTGGGCTAGAAGACTCAGATATCACGGCTCTGTCGTAAACTAGCGACAGAACGCATCAAACGACCAATTAACGGATAAAAGATGAAAAAAGAGTAAAATGTATGTCTCATTATAGAACGATTGTTGACACTTTTATCATGCATCTTAATGTCTCATTATAGAACGATTGTTGACACTTTTATCATGCATCTTAATGTCTCATTATAGAACGATTGTTGACACTTTTATCATGCATCTTAATGTCCTCATTATAGAAAGATTGTTGACACTTTTATCATGCATCTTAATGTCCTCATTATAGAACGATTGTTGACACTTTTATCATGCATCTTAATGTCTCATTATAGAGCGATTGTTGACACTTTTATCATGCATCTTAATGTCTCATTATAGAACGATTGTTGACACTTTTATCATGCATCTTAATGTCCTCATTATAGAAAGATTGTTGACACTTTTATCATGCATCTTAATGTCCTCATTATAGAAAGATTGTTGACACTTTTATCATGCATCTTAATGTCCTTATTATAGAACGATTGTTGACACTTTTATCATGCATCTTAATGTCCTCATTATAGAAAGATTGTTGACACTTTTATCATGCATCTTAATGTCCTCATTATAGAAAGATTGTTGACACTTTTATCATGCATCTTAATGTCCTCATTATAGAACGATTGTTGACACTTTTATCATGCATCTTAATGTCTCATTATAGAACGATTGTTGACACTTTTATCATGCATCTTAATATCTCATTATAGAACGATTGTTGACACTTTTATCATGCATCTTAATGTCTCATTATAGAGCAATTGTTGACACTTTTATCATGCATCTTAATGTCTCATTATAGAACGATTGTTGACACTTTTATCATGCATCTTAATGTCTCCTTATATAACTATTTTTGGCAATTTTATCATGCATCTTTGTCTCATTATAGAACTATTTTTTTTTTTAGAGTTTTATCATGTATCTTAATGTCTCAATATAGAACTATTTTTGTTACAGTTTTATCATGCATCTTAATGTCCTCATTATAGAACGATTGTTGACACTTTTATCATGCATCTTAATGTCTCACTATAGAACTATTTTAGACAATTTTATCATGCATCTTTGTCTCATTATAGAACTATTTTTTTTTACAGTTTTATCATACGTCTTAATGTCTCATTTTGGTTAGCGGGGTAGAGTTCTGCCTTACCAAAGACGTCTCCTTTCCTCCGCTAGTCTTAGGGAGACCCTTGGGCAAGGTGGAGCTCCCGTTTAGCTCCCTATCAGTGTTATGTGAAGCCATTGGAGCAGGTGGTGGATGGTGTTGTGGGAGCAGCCGACAAGTAGTGCCGGTTATGGTCCCCACTCCACGATGTCAGGCAGAGGATCTCATGTCTAGAGACAATGGCTGCGATCTTCGACTAGTTCAGTCACTACCAAGAAGGAAAGGAATGACAAACTACCTTCTTATATTGCCTGGAATAATCACGACAAATCATAACCTTATATTTACAGCTAACGACGTTAATGGGGACTTCACAGCCATCTCGTCCGGTAGGGAGCGTCATGTGCTACAGGTGACACCCGATCGTCATCAAGCTACTGTATGCAAGATCAAAAATAAAGAGACACTAGCAATAGGAACTTGGAACATTAGATCAGCATTCCAGGTTGGAAAACTAGAAAACATCAGTCAAGAAATGAAGAGGATGAATTTGAACATCTTGGGATTATGTGAAATGAGATGGCAAGGAGCAGGATTATTACAACGCGACAGCGGAACTGTAATTTACTCTGGGGGAACCACACACGAAAGAGGAGTAGGCATTAGATAGAGAAAGAAGCAAAACAGTTATATGATTTTGGCCACTATCAGATAGAATTCTTCTAGTAAAATTTAGAGGTAGACCAATGGATGTCAACATAATTCAAGCTTATGCACCAACAAATAATAGCGAAGAAGAAGACATTGACACTGTTTACAACGAGCTAGAGATGACCATAGAACATTGCAAATCCCAAGAAATAACTATTATATCAGGGGATTTCAATGCAAAGGTAGGAACGGCTAAAGTGCAAAATGTGACTGGGGAGTATGGCCTTGGAGAGACGAATGACAGAGGAGATAGATTGATAGATTGGGCAAAGACACATAAAATGATTGTAGGTAAAACCTGGTTCAAACAACACCCTAGGCGACTATGGACATGGCAAAGACACATGAAATGATTATAAGTAACACCTGGTTCAAACAACACCCTAGGCGACTATGGACATGGCAAAGACACATGAAATGATTGTAGGTAAAACCTGGTTCAAACAACACCCTAGGCGACTATGGACATGGCAAAGTCCAGACAAAAAAGTACACAATCAAATTGATGTTATACTGGTACAGAGAAGATTCAGGAATGGGCTAACGTCTGTTAAAACAAGGTCATGAGCAGATTGCAATAGTGACCATGTACCAGTAGTTGGAAAGATAAGAATAAAACTGTGGCAGGCACAGAAATCCCAAGAAATATAAAATTAGAACTAGATATGCTTAGAGTAGATAAACAGATGAGTGATAAGTACAGCACGATAGTACAAAATAGATATAATGCTATTGAGAAAATACAGAACATCGTGGAGCAGTGGGAAATGCTCAAACAATCGATTCAACAAACATCAAAAGGAGTAATACCAGTGACTAAAAGAATCAACAAAAAGAAATGGGTGACAGAAGAAATATTACAACTATTGGACGAAAAAAGAAAACATAAGAAAGAAAAACGGACATACAAAATATTGCACAAAGAGATCCAAAACAAGTGCAGTGAAGCAAAGGAAGGATGGTTAAAACAGAAATGTGAAGAAATGGAAAAACAACAAAAGAAAGACTCACAATTTATGCACAATCAGTTAAATGAATTAACAGGAAGAAAAAAAAAATCAAAGTTTCAGGATGTGTGAAATCAAAGGAAGGCAATATAATAATGGGACAGGAGAAGACAATGAAAAAATAAACAGAATATATCAGTCAACTCTATGATGATGAAAGACCAGAACTAAACAATTCAAACAAATACACAGGACCACCAGTAATGCAAAGTGATATGGAGGACGCAATTCAACACAAGAAAAGAGGCAAAGCTCCAGGTCCCGAAAATATAACAGTCGGAGAGACATGCATGAATGGGGAGAGCTGGGAGTACAAGTCATAACGAAACTACTCAATGACATATATAACACTGGACACATACCCGAAGATCTACTAAAATCTATCTTTGAAGCCAAACCGAAGAAGTCAGGCGCCACTGGTTGTGAAGACCATCGCACTATTAGTCTCATGAGCCATATAACGAAAATATTACTAGGAATCATTATGAGACGTGTCAGGAACAAAACAAAACCAGAAATAAGTGAGGAACAATGTGGATTTGTGGAAGGAAAGGGCACCAATAATGTAATATATATCTTAAGAACATTGATAGAAAGATCTATAGAGGTAAAGAAAGATCTATATATGTGCTTTATAGACTACACAAAAGCATTTGACAAAGTAAAACATGTGGAAATAATCAATATGCTGGAGAAATTAAACATTGATGGCAAGGATCTGCGAATTATTAAAAAAAAAACATATACTGGCAACAAACAGCGGCTATACGAGTTAACAACCAAACAGGACAATTCCAATATATAAAACAAGGAGTCAGACAAGGCTATGTTCTGTCATACAAATAATAATACATAAATATTATTATATAGGGAACTTCCGAGACGATAATAAGGAATAATAGAACAAAGAAGTATGTGTTAGCACTCGGAAAAAATGACAGACAAACAACAACAGAAAAAAACAGAGAACAATATATGGTCCGAAGCAGGACTCGAACCCGTACTCCATGGCACCGCGCCTTGCCACGAGAAGCCGAACGCTTGGTACAATGCCACGCAGCTAACTAAAAAATTAGCTATTGTGAGCAGTGTCTTACACGATGGCGTTCCCATGACTATAGCATAGGGTACCGATCACAGATCGGAAATAACTTGTATTTCTGTACTTTCCTATTAATGCAAGTATCTCCCAGTAGGGCTGAATACTTGTGTTGTAGACAAACATTTATTGGACGAAACAGCACGAATAGTAGTTTCCAGTGGTTATATACGCCATGGAGTACGGGTTCGAATCCCGCTTCCGACTATATATTGTTCTCTGTTTTTTTCTGTTGTTGTTTGTCTGTCATTTTTCCCGAGTGCTAACACATACTTATTTGTTCTATTATTCCCTATTATCGCCTCGGAAGTTCCCTATATAATAATATTTATGTATTATTATTTGTACCCAGTATATAACCACTGGGAACTACTGTTCGTGCTGTTTCGTCCAATAAATGTTTGTCTGCAACACAAGTATTCAGCCCTACTGGGAGATACTTGCATTAATAGGAAAGTACAGAAATACAAGTTATTTCCGATCTGTGATCGTAACCCTATGCTATAGTCATGGGAACGCCATCGTGTAAGACACTGCTCACAATAGCTAATTTTTTAATTAGCTGCGTGGCAGTGTGCCAAGCGTTCGACTTCTCGTGGCACGGCGCGGTACCATGGAGTACGGGTTCGAATCCTGCTTCGGACCATAAATTGTTCTATGTTTTTTTCTGTTGTTGTTTGTCTGTTATTTTTCCGAGTGCTAACACATACTTCTTTGTTCTATTATTCCCTGTGTTCTGTCACAGGGTTTGTTTTCACTTTGCAGCGAACATATTATAAGATCAATAGTAGACAAAAAAAGAATTGAAGTCAACGGTCACAATATAAATAATTTGCTATATACTGATGACACAGTCTTAATAGCAGAGACATAGAATGAACTACAAGCAATGATAGACATAATTGTAAAAGAAAGCAACAAGAAAGGTCTCAGTCTGAATAGTAAGAAAACAGAAGTAATAGTCATAGCGAAGAAACAATCATCGCCATCATAAGTAAAAAAAGTAAAGTACCCCGTCACGCCAAGTGGCGTATAGGGAAATATGGTGTTAGTGACCCTATATTTTACAGACCTTCAGCACATGAATTTTGGGGTAATGTGGTCGGTATTACGCCCGTGCTGCTTTTACTTTCCCAGAAAAAAATCCGGTACCCATTTAAGGCTGGGTGAACCCGGAGCCGTCGGTTGGGATCGAACCCTACCCCTTGTCCGTAGTAGTCCAGTTCACTAACCACTGAGCTATCGCGGCTCCTACAAATTTTTAGGGAATTAGTAAAACCCAGGTGTCCTCGCCAGGATTACGAACCCGGCTGTTGCCGTGGTAAGCCAACCGCCTATCGATTGCGCTAACCGGACACCCTCATCGCCATCATGCAGCATAAAAATAAACAGGACAAATCTTAAACAAGTGCAACGTGTAAGATACTTGGGCACAATAATAACATCAGATGGAAGATGCAACACAGAAATAAAAAGCAGAATAGCTCTGGCCAAAATAACATTTCAGAAAATGAAAAAATGTCTCATGCAACAGATCTATGTCAATAGAAGTGAGAAAGAGAGTTCATCGGTGCTACATAGAATCAATTCTGACCTATGGAAGCGAATCATGGACAGGAGACAAACAAATGAAAAGACGATTAGAGGAGGCCACAGAAATGGGATTTCTCAGAAGAATGTTGAAAGTTCCCTGTAAAGCTAAAAAGACCAATGAGGAAGTTCTCAAAGAGGCCAACACAAAAAGTGAGCTCCTTAAAAACATCAGAAAGAAGCAATCAACATTTATCGGGCACATCATGAGAAGAGGAAAGTTGAAATACTTGGTTACAACTGGCAAAATAAAAGGAAAGAGAGATCATGGACGACAAAGAGAGAAAATATTGGATAGCTTGGTGTCATGGCATGGAAATCAGTCAACAACAGAACTTATACGATGCACAGTAGATAGAAGATTGTGGAAGGACATGTTCGCCTACGCCAACCGGTATGGCAGATGAGGATGATGAATGTCTCATTACATAACAATTGTTGACAATTTTATCATGCATCTTTATGTCTCGCTATAGATCAATTGTTGACAATTTTATCATGCATCTTTATGTCTCGCTATAGAGCGATTGCTGACAATTTTATCATGCATCTTTATGTCTCGCTATAGAGCGATTGTTGACAATTTTATCATGCAGCTTTATGTCTCGCTATAGAGCGATTGTTGACAATTTTATCATGCATCTTTATGTCTCGCTATAGCGCGATTGTTGACAATGTTATCATGCATCTTTATGTCTCGCTATAGAGCGATTGTTGACAATTTTATCATGCATCTTTATGTCTCGCTATAGAGCGATTGTTGACAATTTTATCATGCATCTTTATGTCTCGCTATAGAGCGATTGTTGACAATTTTATCATGCATCTTTATGTCTCGCTATAGAGCGATTGTTGACAATTTTATCATGCATCTTTATGTCTCGCTATAGAGCGATTGTTGACAATTTTATCATTCCTGTTCATGTTAGTTTAGCACTAAACCTTGACTTTCAAACTCAATGTCAGTTTAATCAGCAAAATGGAAAAACCGAATTTAAAAACCACTATTTCTTCTCTGTACAAACAAACAGATACACTTTCTTGCTGAACTTTTTGTTAATAAAAAAAAAAAAGAAAACGCCTCCTCGTTAGGGTCAAACTAAGATCTGTTATTTTACAGAAATTAAAAAAGAAGATAAAAACACACACACACATACACACACATACACACACATACACACACATACACACACATACACACACACACAATGGACATTGATAACATCAAGAATAATAACCAGTATAGAACTGTGTAATTAGTGAATGTGCGTCATCAAGGGATTAGTATAAGTTGTGGACGTGTGTTCAAAGGAAGAAAAAAAAAAACGAAACAAACTTCTGTTTCTATTTTAATATCTAAAGTAAACCTGCATTGAAAGCGAAACTAATTCAGTTAAAACAAATAATTTATTAAACATTGAAAAAGTTAAAACTGGAGATTTTATAGCGGAACAATGTATATCTTGAGTTCCTTGTTCGTGATTGATGCTAAACTTTGAAGTTACAAATGGGAAGAAGAAGTGGATGGGAAGAAGTGGGATGGGAAGAAGTGGATGGGAAGAAATGGATGGGAAGAAGTGGATGGGAAGAAATGGATGGGAAGAAGTGGATGGGAAGAAGTGGATGGGAAGAAGTGGATGGGAGAAGTGGATGGGAAGAAGTGGATGGGAAGAAGTGGATGGGACGAAGTGGATGGGAAAAAGTGGATGGGACGAAGTGGATGGGAAGAAGTGGATGGGAAGAAGTGGATGGGAAGAAATGGATGGGACGAAGTGGATGGGAAGAAGTGGATGGGAAGAAGTGAATGGGAGAAGTGGATTGGAAGAAGTGGATGGGACGAAGTGGGTGGGAAGATGTGGATGGGAAGAAGTGGATGGGAAGAAGTGGATGGGAAGAAGTGGTTGGGAAGAAGTGGATGGGAAGAAGTGGATGGGAAGAAAAGAAAACAAATGATGAACTTTTAAAAAAACTAAAAATGAAAAGACAACCACTAAACATAATTTAAACAAGACAAATGAGATTTATGAGACACGTGAAAAGACACAACACTGACAGACATAGTCAATATTTACAAACTCAGAGACAATTACAACACTGACAGACATAGTTAATATTTACAAATTTAGAGACAATTACAACATTGACAGACATAGTTAATATTTACAAACTCAGAGACAATTACAACACTGACAGACAGACAATATTTACAAACTCAGAGACAATTACAACACTGACAGACAGACACTATTTACAAACTCAGAGACAATTACAACACTTACAGACAGACAATATTTACAAACTCAGAGACAATTATAACACTTACAGACAGACACTATTTACAAACTCAGAGACAATTACAAAACTTACAGACAGACACTATTTACAAACTCAGAGACAATTACAACACTGACAGACAGACAATATTTACAAACTCAGAGACAATAACAACACTGACAGACATAGGTAATATTTACAAACTCAGAGACAATTGCAAGACTGACAGACAGACAATATTTACAAACTCAGAGACAATTACAACACTTACAGACAGACAATATTTACAAACTCAGAGACAATTATAACACTGACAGACATAGTCAATATTTACAAACTCAGAGACAATTATAACACTGACAGACATAGTCAATATTTACAAACTCAGAGACAATTACAACACTTACAGACAGACAATATTTACAAACTCAGAGACAATTATAACACTGACAGACAGACAATATTTACAAACTCAGAGACAATTATAACACTGACAGACATAGTTAATATTTACAAACTCAGAGACAATTACAACACTGACAGACAGCCAATATTTACAAACTCAGAGACAATTATAACACTTACAGATAGACAATATTTACAAACTCAGAGACAATTATAACACTGACAGACATAGTTAATATTTACAAACTCAGAGACAATTACAACACTGACAGACAGACAATATTTACAAACTCAGAGACAATTATAACACTGACAGACATAAGCAAAAAAGTTAAAGTAATAGCTCACCTTACGTTTTGTTCGACGTGTGGGTAATGTCGTGTTAGTGACTGTATTCTTCCTATGACCAACAGCCCATTTTTAGAAGTAATGGCCAGTACCACTCCAGACCGCCATTACTTCCAAAATAAAAAAAAGTAGTTCCCAATTTAAGAGGCTGGATGAAGTCCGAATTCCTAGGTCTGAAAAGTTGTTTCGCCACATTTTAGAATTGATTCCCGATTGTTTTCATCATTAACGAGCGCAATAAGCATTCAACTACCGCGACACATTAGGCCACATGGAAAGAGGAATATATTAGTTTACCAGAGGAATAAAGTAATTCATCATCATGATCATCATTACCATCATCATCAAGTACCGTACCTGTTGGCGTAGGTGATCATATCTCTCCACAACTTTCGATCTCGACAGTTATTTAGTTATTTACCATTTCTGTTGTTGACCTTCTGCCAAGCCATTCTCTTTGGTTCCCTCGACCACTTCGTCCCTCAACTTTACAAGTTGTCACAATATATTCCAACTCTTCTTTTCTTGTTTCTATAACTTAATTACGGTTGATGATAACCCGTTCTCCGCAGTAAAAAAAAAGTAAAGTGCCCCCGTCACGCCAAGTGGCGTATAGGGAATATGGTGTTAGTGACCATAAATTTTACAGACCTTCGGCACATGATTTTTGGGGTAATGTGGTCGGTATTACGCCCGTACCGCTTCACTTTCCCAGAAAAAAATCCGGTACCCATTAAAGGCTGGGTGAACCCGGAAGCCGTCGGTTGGGATCGAACCCTACCCCTTGTCCTTTGTAGTCCAGTTCACTAACCACTGAGCTATCGCGGCTCCCTGTTCTCCGCAGGGTGCTGATTAATTACTGATGACGATGAGTATCTTCTTAAGAACTCCCTGTGGAGCATTTGTCTTCAACAAACACTTCCAAGCTGTTCTGTTTCTTGTCATTCTCTTTATATTGTTCCATGTCATTCCCAATCCTCCTTATCTCTGCATCCACATGTCTTCTCCAAGAATATTCTGGTCTTCCTCTTTGTCTCCTCCCCTGGAGATTCCAAAAAAGGGTTTCTCGCGTAATATTCACCAGTGGTTTCCACAGTGTGTTTGTCTTATGGTTATGATTAGTCGAAGGCCCGGTGTCACTGCAAACGAAATAAAATCCATAATTGCTCAACAGCCCGTGCCAGTGGAATCATCCGAATGAAAACTCATCTCATTCAAGGATCCAAACAATGAAAGGCAGATGCAATCGCCATCATAGCAGCTACAGCACAGGCCAAATGACATAAGGCCAAGTGGCAACGAAAGTGAACGCAGCTGTACTGTCCTTCGTCATACGACACCTTCATTCATCGTAAGCAATCCAGCTCCATCGTCTTTATTTTATCCATTTGTCTACTGGTATTTATGGTACCTTCCAATAGTTCTAAGTTAGTAGCGTTATTCTGCCATCTCCAGTCTTTTATTCTACACAAGCATCCGTTAATGAGAAAAGTTGTATCTTCGAGATTGTCATTTTTGTTGTTCTCTATGTTTCACAGCCAACTATCATTATCATCATGTGCCATACCGGTTGGCGTAGGCGATCATGTCCTTCCACAATCTTCTATCTACAGTGCATCGTATCAGTTCTGTTGTTAACTGTTTTCCATGCCGTGACACCAAACTATACAGTATTTTCTATCTTTGTCATCCGCGATCTCTCTTTCCTTTTATTTTGCCAGTTGTAACCAAGTATTCCAACTTTTCTCTTCTCATGATGTGTTCCGAAAAATGTTGATTGTTTCTTTCTGATGTTTTTTAGGAGTTCCCTTTTTTGTGTTGGCCTCTTTGAGAATTTCTTCATTGGCCTTTTTAGCTGTCCAGGGAACTTTCAACATTCTTCTGAGAAATGCCATCTCTGTGGCCTCTAATCGTCTTTTCATTTGTTTGTCTACTGTACATGATTCGCTTCCATAACTCAGAATTGGTTCTATCTAGCACCGATAAACTCTCTTTATCACTTCTATTGACATAGATTTATTGCATATAATATTTTTCATTTTCTGAAATACTAACCGCTGACCGGAAATGCTTCAAGAAACAGCTGAATATATTCACTTAAAGAGACAGCTGACTTCATGAGAGAGTCTAGAATCCTACTCTGATTGAGTCTTGATCGCAGAGAGTGAGAGCTAGAGAGAGAGAGAGAGAGATAGAGAGATTTTCTGAAATGCTATTTTCCGAATAATGTATTTAAACTATGATAATATATAATATAGGGAGCCGCAATAGCTCAGTGGTTAGTGAGCTGGACTACAAAGGACAAGAGGTAGGGTTCGATTCCAATCGACGGATTCCGGTTCACCCAGTCTTTAATGTGTACCGAATTTTTTTTATTGGGAAAGTAAAGCGGCACGGTCGTTATACCGACCACATTACTCCGAAAATCACGTGCCGAAGGTCTGTAAAATTTATGGTCACTAACACCATATTCCTTATACGCCACTTGGCGTGACGGAGGTACTTTACTTTACTTTTTAAATATATAATATAAAATAATAAAATAATAATTATATAATATTGTATATATAAATATATATATATATATATGTGTGTATGTGTACTATATATTTATACGGTATATATATATATATATATATATATATATATATATATATATATATATATATATATATATATATATATATAAAGTAAAGTACCCCCGTCACACCAAGTGGCTTATAGAGAATATGGTCCATAAATTCTACCGACCTTCGGCACATGAAGTTTGGGGTAATGTGGTCGGTATTACGCCCGTACCGCTTTACTTTCCCAGAATAAAATCCGGTACCCATTAAAGGCTGGGTGAACCGGAAGCCGTCGGTTGGGATCGAACCCTAACTCTTGTCCTTTGTAGTCCAGTTCACTAACCACTGAGCTATCGCGGCTCATATATACAAATGTGTATATAAAAATATAATAATATAATAATATAATATAAAATTAAATAATATCATAATATATATACTTTCAGCAAACTATAACGAAAATAAATTACTAGTCCATTCCAGTGGCGTTTCATTTTCCTCCACTTAAAAAAAAAACAACAAAAATTAAAATAAATAAAACCCACTGTACAAAAACAATATGTGCGTCAGTATTTATTTTGTCTGAGACTTTCTATTTTTATAAGCTGTATCGAGAGATGAGGAAGGAAAACAAGGTGACGCTTCGGGCATGATATAATAAGTGTTATATTTTTATAATCATTAGTACCTTTTTGTGCTGCGGTCGTTTTTTCTTGTCTGGAAAAATATCTAGAACATATTAAAAGTTGTTGAACTTATAAATCGATGGAGGGAGGATGGGAACAGGATCTGATGTTCTTTCTATGCTAGAGTAGTTCATTAACAATGGCTATAGAGTACGGCTTCTTGACGTGAGGGGAAGGTGCCTGATGTTCTTTCTATACTAGACTAGTTCATTAACAACGGCTATAGAGTACGGCTTCTTGACGTGAGGGGGAGGTGTCTGATGTTCTTTCTATACTAGACTAGTTCATTAACGACGGCTATAGAGCACGACTTCTTGACGTGAGGGGGAGGTGTCTGATGTTCTTTCTATACGAGACTAGTTCATTAACGACGGCTATAGAGCACGACTTCTTGACGTGAGGGGGAGGTGTCTGATGTTCTTTCTATACGAGACTAGTTCATTAACGACGGCTATAGAGCACGACTTCTTGACGTGAGGGGGAGGTGTCTGATGTTCTTTCTATACGAGACTAGTTCACTAACAACGGCTATAGAGCACGTCTTCTTGACGTGAGGGGGAGGTGTCTGATGTTCTGTCTATACGAGACTAGTTCACTAACAACGGCTATAGAGCACGACTTCTTGACGTGAGGGGGAGGTATCTGATGCTCTTTCTATACTAGACTAGTTCACTAACAACGGCTATAGAGCACGACTTCTTGACGTGAGGGGGAGGTATCTGATGTTCTTTCTATACTAGACTAGTTCACTAACAACGGCTATAGAGCACGACTTCTTGACGTGAGGGGGAGGTGTCTGATGTTCTTTCTATACGAGACTAGTTCATTAACAACGGCTATAGAGCACGTCTTCTTGACGTGAGGGGGAGGTGTCTGATGTTCTGTCTATACGAGACTAGTTCACTAACAACGGCTATAGAGCACGACTTCTTGACGTGAGGGGGAGGTGTCTGATGTTCTTTCTATACGAGACTAGTTCACTAACAACGGCTATAGAGCACGACTTCTTGACGTGAGGGGGAGGTGTCTGATGTTCTTTCTATACTAGACTAGTTCACTAACAACGGCTATAGAGCACGTCTTCTTGACGTCAGGTAGGGATTGTTTGCATTTACAAATACCTGCAGAAATTAAATCGATTACAATTTCTAACAGTTGGCATGACGGGGATGCTTTACTGTTTTTTTTTTTTTTACTATTTAGATTGCTTTCTGTATTTGTCTTAACTAAAATGTTTTAACAGAGAGATCGATTTTATTTTATTTAGAAGGGCCTAAAGTTATGTTATAGAAATGTTCGCCACTGAAACATATTTTGTTGTTTGTTTATTTATCTATTTTCTGTTTGAGTTCGACAACTTGTTTCCATTGAAGTCAAGAGAAAGATTACATTTTGCGTGAACATAATTTTGTTTCTATTTTTCACATTTGCAGTCTGGTGCTTAAGTATTCCTCGCCATAGTAAAGTAGCAAGTAAAGAGCCCCCTGTCACGCCAAGTGGCGTATAGGGAAAATGGTGTTAGTGATCATACATTTTACACACCTTCAGCACATGATTTTTGGAGTAATGTGGTCGGTATTACGCCCGTATCGCTTTACTTTCCCAGAAAAAAATTCGGTACCGATTTAAGGCTGGGTGAATCCGGAAGCTGTCCGTTGGGATTAAACCCTACCTCTTGTCCTTTGTAGTCCAGTTCACTAACAACTGAACTATCGCAACTCCCATTCCTCGCCTTACAGACAGATATTCTTCGGTAAAATCCTATTTTTTAAAATTCTCGAGATATCATTGACGTTTATGGTTACATTTTTCCCTGTTGATTTTCGTCTGAGCAGCGGACATTTTTAACCCGCTCATTTCGATTTCCAATTATCAAGAGTTCTTTAACGCGTGCAGAGTGCACACGAGACGTCCTATTTCTTTGCCGTTGTATGAGACCACGAAGAAACCGCGAATTCTATTTTTTTGAAAAATTCCCACCGCTTGTGGTGGGTTTCAAACCCAGAACCTTCCTTTCCAAAGGTCGTCAACTGACTCCTCGACCAGCCTGCCCCTTCTATATTTTTTAATGAAAGTCATCATCATCATCAAGTGCCATATCTGCTGGCGTAAGTGACCATGTCTCTTCACAACTTTCGAGCTCGACAGTTATTTATAATTTCTGTTGTTGACCTTATACCAACCCATTCTCTTAAATTGTCTGGTATCTTTCCTCTTTACTTTTACTTTGTCTCTTCGTCACTCAAGTTTCCCAGTTGTCATAATATATTCCAACTCTTCCCTTCTCATTACATGGTCAAAAAATGATGATTATTTCTTCATAATATTGGAAATTAGCTCTGTCTTTGATTTGTCCCCTTTCAGAACTTTTTCACTACTCATCTTAGATGTTCATTGTATTCTCAACATTCTTCTGTAAAACCACATTTCTACAGCCTCCAATGATTTTCTTATCTGTTGTCCTATTATCCATGATTCACATCCATATGTTAAGACTGGCACTATATAACATTTAAGAACTTCTTTTTTTCGTTTCTTTTGTCATAAATGGATTGCACAATACCATCCTCATGTTTGGAAAGCTACATTTGCCGGAGCCATTCTGCATCTCACTTCTGTTGTACATCCACCATCTGAGTTTAACATTGTTCCCAGATATTTAAATTCATTTACCTGTGTTTATTTTGTTCCACTTGTCGTTAAATAAATTATTGTAGATATAAAAAAAAAAAATTGACGAAAACTGAACAATTTATTTAAAGTTGAGTTTTAATTAAATCGAGAGCTGCTGTAGCGTAGTTAGGGAACCTGGTTGATAACGACAAGAGAAGATTTCGATCCCCACCGACGACTCAAAAGTTCAAAAAGCATTAATTTGGTGCACGAATTTTTCTGAGAAAGTACGTCGGTCTGGCGTGATGCCGACCATAAAATGTGCCTTTGGTCATCTAAAATACGGACACCAACACCATACTTCTCACACACCTGAAGGCGGGAAGGGAAATTCTCCCCTTGTAGGTATCTTTTCGCTGTCTAATGTTAGATGTTGAGGTGTGTCTGGCATTCAGGAATACACTAAACAGAATATCTCTACCTTTCAGCTCCCTGTGGAGCATAGGTCTTCAACAAACACTTTCCAAGTCGTTCTGTTTCTTGTCATTCTGTTAAGATCATTCTATGTCTTCCCCATCATCTTCATCTCTGCTTCTATCTGTCTTCTCCAAGAATTTCTTGGTCTTCCTCTTTGTCTTTTCCCCTGGGGATTCCAAAAAAGGGCCTGTTGTATAATACTTTCAATTGGCTTGCGCAGTGTGTGTCCTGTCCAGCGCCATCGTCTTCGCTGTATCTCTTTATCCACTGGTAATTGAAACAGAATATATCGTTTCACTATAATTGTCCATCAGTCTACTTTTCATAGCAGTTAATCTTAAACGCAGTTAAATCGCTGCTTGCTAGCTTGCGTTCGCCCGATGACTACATGAGTGTACCTCTTCATCATCCGCCCTTAAAAGGACGTTAAGTGGGCGTGTCTGCGTTGTGTTGTGGTTTGCAGTATTATTGTGATATTTTCGCCTTTCGGCCCAACACATCCGACTTCAGCATGTTATTTTCGAGTACCTCCCCTAGTCGATAGTCTTCCCTATTCGATCCCTACTCACTTGGCCAGACTAGACAAGTTAGTCTGTTACTAGAGGCACCACGGAGAGGTGGAGCAGGGTCTGGATGGTTCTGGTTCACCGATCCTGGCGCAAGCCATCAGCTCTGGGTCGCTGACAACTTCCAACTCTGGTGCTGTGAGGCGCGTCTTCGCCTCCGCAGTTAATTTATTATCACCGCCTCGTCCCGTCAACGCATTGAAAGCTGTTCACGATTGATTTCCATTTCACTCTCTCTTGTCTGTCGATCTTGTGGTGTTGCCAGTCTACTTCCTACTCACTTTTTCATAAAACATGAATTGTTATTGAGAAACCGGAATAATTTGTTTTTAAAAATCGTGTTTACGACCAATGCTATTGTCTGTCCAATACGCGGAGGCGGAGACCTTGAGCTACGAATAGATGGCGTTATTACGCGTATGGGACGCATAGGAGCATCGAAAACAGTTCGACACGGTATCGGCTGCCTTTTAACTTTGCACCAAGCAAAAGCAGTGAAGTGATGAGAAATCTTTATTCAGTGAAGTATTGAGAGATCTTTGTTCAGCGAAGTGTTGAGAGATCTTTCTTTAGCACAATGTTAAGAGATCTATGTTTAGCGAGGGCGCGTAACCTGTTAAGATCAATCATCGGATGAGATGTCGGTCGGTGAAAGGTCATACACACTGAGACCTTCGACAGTGGAGTCATTATGAGGGTGGTTTTCTACGCCGAGTTCATGCCTGACACAAAAGAGAACATTACAGCCTTGGTGAACGTGGAACGGTCAAACCGAGACGTCACACTCAACAAGGTCGCATTACTATTGTGACGTCAGTGTTGGATCAGTCATCACGAGCTGATGTTCAGAAAAGTCTGCACCATGTCCCCACCCCGCTATCTGCGATGCACGAGTGGTTGCGCACCCGCCCGAAAGAATTTTTTTCATGATTGTCTAGCGCTTTCGTAAATTCATTGAGCTAGAAGGAGAACTATGTTGAACAGCGGTAAAATAAATATTTCAGTGTTTGCAATATATACTTTGGAAAATATATATGATTGGGAAAACCACCCGACTGCGCCACCGACGTTCGGACATCCAGTGTTCGATTCCCGCTGGAAGCAGTGTTAGTTGTACTAGTGATTGGAAAACAAAATGCCCCTGCGGTCGACCTAGCCACTGGCAGAAATGGGAACACAGGGTTGCACTCTGGAAAGGTGAGAAATGCCGCCTCTCATCGTGAGTACAGTGCTTGAAGCGACATTATCCAGAAGTCTCCGAATACTTCCGGATAGACGGCCGAGCACATATGGATGAAAACTTCCGTGCTATGACGACGTAATTTACCTTTACTAAATATGATATTTTACTGAACGCACCTTCAGTATTATATATCCGTGTATAAACAGAATGTAGTAAATAATTCAGGAGCTGAAGAAAATTTTTACAAAATGGTGTTCCTAACATATAAGTGCCCACCATTACCCGCAAAGTAGCCATTTTCTGTGTGCTGACAACTAGCTCAATTGTGATGTCTATTTCGGTAGCACTTCTTGGATGTCATTTCTTCCAGATTGTTGAGAACGGCCGGCATCTCTGTTTGAATTACCTCCTTCTTCTGAAATTGCATCCCTTTAGCTTCGGTTTTAGTTTCTTAAACAAGCAACTGTCGCTTTGTGCAAGGTCTGGTACATATGGAAGTAGGGCACAATAGTCACGTGATTATTGGCCAAAAAAATGGCGAGTCTGAAAGGCGGGCGGTATAAGATGGTGCACTTTTGTGATGGAGAAGCCATGTTATGTTCCGTCATTTGTCTGGTCACTGTCTTCTCACATTCTCTCGTAGAAGTCTCAAACATCGATGTAGAAAATCGAACTAACTGTTTGACCCGTGTGCGCACATTTCTTGTGAACAAATCCGGTTTGATTTTAAAAAGAAAAAGTAATCAAATAAATGTGAGCTTAAGCTGTTCTTGTCTTGTCTTGCTTTCTTCGGTCGAGGTAATCGAGAACTTTTCCACTAACTGTGTTGTTGTTGTTTGATTTCTTTCTGTGCCGTAGACTCACTTTACGTCACTGGAAATGGCTTCTGGAACAAAAAATTAATCAGCTGTAAGTGGCTGGTCCCTTTTCGCACGTGCCTGGTTTGTGTTGGACCGCAGATCTGAGATGGAGTTTGAGCACAGGCAATGTGGCAATAAAAAAAAAGTGGAGGCGGGCTCTGTGTGTAGGGTAGAGTTATTGCGGAAGTCAAAATTACATAAGGTCACATTTGTCTAAGTCCTTTGACATGCGGGAGTACGGGAAATGAAAGAGCGGACAGGTTGGCTAATTGCGCTATCGTTGAAGACGATCAACCAATGGATCGGGCGGATGTCGTCAATGCCTTCTCAGATGTGGTAAGGGCACAGGACTTCAACAACCATGAGTCCACGTCACTCCTTCGGATGAAAGAGATGAGAGTTAAGATGGGCACAACCAGAAACGAGAAACTTAGTGGGCGCATAAGAAGACTTATCAACCAACATAGAACTGGAGTCGTCAGTCGCTAGACACTCCGGGACTTGCTGAGGAAGGGATCTGAGCACCTATGGACATGTTCGGAGTGCAATGATGATAACCCGCTAATAACTCAATAACTGATGAAGGGATCTGAGCACATATGGACATGTTCGGAGTGCAATGATGATGACCCGCTAATAACTCAATAACTGAGGAGGGGATCTGAGCACCTATGGACATGTTCGGAGTGCAATGATGATGACCCGCTAATAACTCAATAACTGAGGAGGGGATCTGAGCACCTATGGACATGTTCGGAGTGCAATGATGATGATCCGCTAATAACTCAATAACTGAGGAGGGGATCTGAGCACCTATGGACATGTTCGGAGTGCAATGATGATGACCCGCTAATAACTCAATAACTGAGGAGGGGATCTGAGCACCTATGGACATGTTCGGAGTGCAATGATGATGACCCGCTAATAACTCAATAACTGAGGAGGGGATCTGAGCACCTATGGACATGTTCGGAGTGCAATGATGATGACCCGCTAATAACTCAATAACTGAGGAGGGGATCTGAGCACCTATGGACATGTTCGGAGTGCAATGATGATGACCCGCTAATAACTCAATAACTCAATGTGTCACGGCAGCCACCAGTAAACATTTTCTTCATTTCGAAGCTAATGAAGCTAAGCTGTTACTTTGATGCCAGCAGGGATAACAGGAACATGGGGACAAACAATAATAAATGATTATTATTTTAGACCTCTTTCGAGGCGATAGATCAGCGAATCATTTCAGAGGAGGAGATATGTTTACAGCATTGGAAAAAAAAAATCACAAATAATCAACAACAGAAAAAAACAAAAGAACATTCAATGGTGTTGAAGCAGGATCGAACACGTACTCCTTGGCATAACGCCTAAAAATAGTTATATTTGGCGAATCGTTGTCTTAATAGGAACAACAAAAGATACACAATTTATTCGCAAGTTTGTGATCCTGACCCTATATTATAGTCATGAGAACACCTGCGTTAAAGACATCGTCAACAATAGCTTTTTTTTTTCTTATTTACCTGAGTTGGCCTAGCGTTTGGTTTCTCGTAGCAAGGCCCTGTGTCAAGGAGTACGGGTCGATCCTGCTTCGGACCATGTATGGTTCTTTGCTTTGTTTCCTGTTGTTGATTATTTGTGATAAGTGCTGCAAACATACCTCATCCTCTCAAATGATTCGGATAACAGGAACATTATGGAGCTGGATAGGTCGCGGGCTCAATATATTTAGCATGTAGTGAGCTGCGGTGGAAATGTTAAAA
>JAVIAB010000091.1:46527963-46627963 GCA_032433765.1 Megaustenia siamemsis | reverse complement strand
TTTCTTTTGCTGTGAAAGGAAATGTACAGTTTACGTTACATTTCGTACTTAAAAAAAATATTGGATACTACTTATTTTATGTTCTTTCTGTTGAGAAATGAACGTACCGTTTATTTAATGTTCTTTCAGTTGAGAAATGAAGGTACAGTTTATTTAATGTTATTTCTTTCAGTTGAGAAATAAAGGTACAGTTTATTTAATGTTATTTCTTTCAGTTGAGAAATAAAGGTACAGTTTATTTAATGTTCTTTCAGTTGAGAAATGAAGGTACAGTTTATTTAATGTTATTTCAGTTGAGAAATAAAGGTACAGTTTATTTCATGTTATTTCAGTTGAGAAATGAAGGTACAGTTTATTTAATGTTATTTCATTTGAGAAATGAAGGTACAGTTTATTTAATGTTATTTCAGTTGAGAAATGAAGGTACAGTTTATTTAATGTTCTTTCAGTTGAGAAATAAAAGTACAGTTTATTTAATGCTATTTCAGTTGAGAAATAAAGGTACAGTTTATTTAATGTTATTTCAGTTGAGAAATGAAGGTACAATTTATTTAATGTTATTTCAGTTGAGAAGTGAAGGTACAGTTTATTTAATGTTATTTCTTTCAGTTGAGAAATAAAGGTACCGTTTATTTAATGTTATTTCAGCTGAGAAATAAAGGTACAATTTATTTAATGTTATTTGAGTTGAGAAATGAAGGTACAATTTATTTAATGTTATTTCAGTTGAGAAATGAAGGTCCATTTTGTCTGACGTTCCTTCTATTGGGAAATAAAGATTCAATGTGTTTTAAGTTCTTTTTATTTCCATATAAAGATTCAGTGTGTTTTATGTTCTTTTTATTTCCATATAAAGATACAGTGTGTTTTATGTTCTTTTTATTTCCATATAAAGATTTAGTGTGTTTTATGTTCTTTTTATTTCCATATAAAGATTCAGCGTGTTTTATGTTCTTTCTTTTAAAAACAAAGTTAAAGAAATGACAGAAAGAGAAGAGTTGAGAACAAGAGTCAACAACAAAGAAAGAGGGAGAGTCAAATAGAAAGACTATGATAGAGAGACTAGAGAGTTTATATTTAAAAAAAACCCAGAGTAAACTCGAGGACGTTAGAAATATAGGTATATAGAGAAGATACAACAAAGTGAAAGACAAAAAGAGAGGGGTCAGTGAAACCTAATTAGTGAGCGACATAGAAAGGGTAAGTGGTTTAGTAATGTGGCTACAGGGGCCTTGGCACGGTCAGGGGAGAGCAGAATAGAGCCACTGTCTCCTGCCACTATTAGGCGACTAAGGAGATTGGGGGTTAAGGTCTTCATCGATATTATGGAGTTTGTAAAGCCATCTTTAGTGCTTGCGCTTGTGTATGAAGGGAATGCTTCATAATGGGGCGGGTGCTGAGGAGGTGATCTGGGCATTGTGGAGTTATTCCTTGTTTAGTGAAGGTGATGTGTCAACTAGACTAGACTGAGGAGGTGATCTGGGCATTGTGGAGTTATTCCTTGTTTAGTGAAGGTGATATGTCAACTAGACTAGACTGAGGAGGTGATCTGGGCATTGTGGAGTTATTCCTATTTTAGTGAAGGTGATATGTCAACTAGACTAGACTGAGGAGGTGATCTGGGCATTGTGGAGTTATTCCTTGTTTAGTGAAGGTGATATGTCAACAAGACTAGACTGAGGAGGTGATCTGGGCATTGTGGAGTTATTCCTATTTTAGTGAAGGTGATATGTCAACTAGACTAGACTGAGGAGGTAATCTGGGCATTGTGGAGTTATTCCTTGTTTAGTGAAGGTGATATGTCAACTAGACTAGACTGAGGAGGTGATCTGGGAACTATGGAGTTATTCCTTGTTTAGTGAATGTGATATGTCAACTAGACCAGTTTAAGTAAAGAGGTAGGAGAAATAGACCAATACTAGACAATCAAGCATCAAGTGACAGAAAAACATCGATAAATACATCAGATAACACGTTTAGATCTATTCATTTTATTAATTAAAAATATATTATTTTCCTTTTTTAAATTTCATGATAGTTTTTTTTTGCGATTTTTCCCTCAATATTAAAGTTGTTTTTTTCTAAGTGTTTTAAGGCTATCAAGAATCAATACAGTGCGAGTATTAATAGGAATTACAATATGCATATTAATGAGCATTGCAATGCGCATATTAATGAGCAATACGGTGCGAGTATTAATGATCATTACAGTGCGAGTATTAATGATCATTACAGTGCGAGTATTAATGATCATTACAGTGCGAGTATTAACGATCATTACAGTGCGAGTATTAATGATCATTACATTGCGAGTATTAATGATCATTACAGTGCGAGTATTAATGATCATTACAGTGCGAATATTAATGAGCATTACAGTGTGCGTATTAATGAGCATTACAGTGCGAATATTAATGGGGGCGCCCAAAACTTCGATTTGTAGATGTGTGTAAACGCGACATGAAGACTCTGAACAAAAAACCCGGCAGCATGGGAAGACATAGCTGCAGACCGCAATCTCTGGAAACACACTCTAAAGGTTCACCTCAAAGAAGAAGCAGACAGATTCATAGAGAAAGAGAATACACGACGAAAGACAAGAAAAGAAAAAAATAACATTTCTAGGGGCGCTGAAAAATCCATAGTCAATTATGACTGACGGAGACTACTATACTATACTATGACCGTAACAACGATTGTGATTGGTGCTGCTGCCGTTTTCGTGACACAGATGTTGTCCAGTGTGTGAATTTGGCACAGTTCACAATTATAGATATAGTTGTTTCGCACAGTTTACAATTATAGATATAGTTGTTTGGCACAGTTCACAATTATAGATATAGTTGTTTGGCACAGTTTACAATTATAGATATAGTTGTTTGGCACAGTTCACAATTATAGATATAGTTGTTTCGCACAGTTTACAATTATAGATATAGTTGTTTGGCACAGTTCACAATTAAAGATATAGTTGTTTGGCACAATTCACAATTAAAGATATAGTTGTTTGGCACGGTTCACAATTAAAGATATAGTTGTTTGGCACGGTTCACAATTAAAGATATAGTTGTTTGGCATGGTTCACAATTATAGATATAGTTGTTTGTCCAGGTTCACAATTAAATATATAGTTGTTTGTCCAGGTTCACAATTAAAGATATAGTTGTTTGTCCAGGTTCACAATTAAAGATATAGTTGTTTGTCCAGGTTGACAATTAAAGATATAGTTGTTTGGCACGATTTACAATTAAAGATATAGTTGTTTGTTCAGGTTCACAATTAAAGATATAGTTGTTTGGCACAATTCACAATTAAAGATATAGTTGTTTGGCACAGTTCACAATTAAAGATATAGTTGTTTTGCACGATTTATAAATAAAAATATAGTTGTTTGTCCAGGTTGACAATTAAAGATATAGTTGTTTGTCCAGGTTGACAATTAAAGATATAGTTGTTTGGCACGGTTCACAATTAAAAATGTAGTTGTTTGGCACGATTTACAATTACATATATAGTTGTTTGACACGGATCACAATTAAAGATATAGTTGTTTGACACGGCTCACAATTAAAAATATAAATATTTGGCACGGTTCACAATTATAGATGCAGATCTATGGCAAGTGTCAGCAACGGAAGTAAAAAGTTGTCAGCGAATTATAGCTGACTGCTTGCACCATGATCAGTGAACCAGAACTATCCAGATTCTACTCCATCACTCCGCGGTGCGGCCCCCCCCCCCCCCCAAAAAAAAAAAAATAGAAAAAAGAAAAAAAAGAAGTGAGAACAAAGGGAAGAAGAGGAGTAACAGAAAGAGGATTACACCTCTTCCTAGACCACCATAAAAAAGGCTTTAAGTCCGCGCTATTGCATTCTGTTGCGGTTTGTAACAAGCCGTAATAACTTGTGCCACATTCGACTCGGTATATCCGACATAATCATGACCACAGCCACGAATGGGACAAAGAAATTAAAACTCAAAAGCCAGAGATTAAATGAGACGAACTACTTTATGTTGATCTTGTACATTTAAACGTGTGTGATCAGAAAAAACACTAGACTGATATCCACCATTTTGTAATAAACTTGTGCTATCAATGCCCCGTGTTACGATTATTTAACAATAAAGACAGTATATGACCGCCTCGGGGTTGATAACTTGCAATAGAAATAGTGCGTGCGATAAGGAAGTATCAAATAGATTATGAATGGGGAAGGATATAACAGTGTTGGATTTTTTTAAAATTAATTTTTTTGTTTTGTCTATTTTTGGCGAGGTAGGATCCGTTCTATCGGCTCCCTCAATGAGATAGAGCTGCTTGCACAGAACAGAGACAAATGGCGAGATTTGATAAAATATCTTTAAAAGAAAACTGCTAGAACAAAAATTCAGATATGAGAAGGTGTATTGTGTCTACGCCCTATGGGCCGGCAACGGCTCGAAAGGTCAATAGATAGATAGATAGGATCCGTTCAACCACAGACTATGTCTTCCGGGTTATATTAGACCGAATTTGGCATCCAACTAGATAGTGACAGCTATTCTTTTTTGACTGTGTGCGTCATTGATTCTCTTGAAGTTTACTTGCTTGTCTCTTGTGTGAAACGCTGTTAACAGAGCAATGACTTTTAACTTGTTTGTTTCTGTGATACGAGATCATTTGTATCTTTTCTCAATGGTTCTCATAAGGTTTTACATGATTGCCTCTTCAGTGCTCTTTATCCAGTTTGCTCTGTTTTTACTCGTTTGTTTATGTGACACGAGACCACTAGTAGTGTCCTCCGTCAGTTATATATGACTATGGATTTTTCAGCGTTCCTAGAAATGTGATTTTTTTCTGTTACCAAAATGGCGAAGCTGGAGTCTCCTCTACAGGGCGCAAGCTTGGGCAGAAAAAGAAAGAGACAAGTTGTTGCCCATGCAACATGTTTCTTCTCTCCACACAGCCGAGCGATCTAAAAGTCTAGTGGAGCAAGAAAAGTTTGGTGCCAACTGAGTCGCAGGAGTTGCCAGAACAATATTGAAATAACACGGGTACCCGCTAGACAGCAGGGGTTTATAATCGTTGTTACTTTCTCCTAGATCCAATGTCATTTTAAGGCTAACGGATCCTATCTACCCGGGAAGGAGGTTAGGGCGCCTCCGACTCGCCGGTAATAACTTCATAGGCGTATGGAGTATTTTTATAGGATTAGCTACCCAACTCAACTAATTCACCCAATCCTCTGTAATCACCACTTGACTTCGTTTTACGGAACGCGGCTAAACGAGATCACTAGAAGTAGAGAAACGGAGGGTTTCAACTAAAGGGACAGACATTGGTGATATCTGTAGTTTGGTCTTTTTTTCTTCTTGACCCCTTAAACTGTGTCTTCGACAACCGTAACAGAATGCTACAAATTCCTTTTGTTGTTTACTTTTTATATACCCCAACTTTATAACTGAAACGAAATCACAAGATATTGAAATTTGCACGAATATCATTTGTCCCCCTTCTTTCCCCACTCAGACACCGCAGCTCTCAGGTAGTGTCCTTTGTCAAGGACAGATATTCTATGACTTCAGAAATAATCTTGGTTTTCTTCCTTCAGTGTTTCAGAAATAATCTTGGTTTTCTTTCTTCAGTGTTTCAGAAATAATCTTGGTTTTCTTCCTTCAGTGTTTCAGAAATAATCTTGGTTTTCTTCCTTCAGTGTTTCAGAAATAATCTTGGTCTTCTTCCTTCAGTGTTTCAGAAATAATCTTGGTTTTCTTCCTTCAGTGTTTCAGAAATAATCTTGGTTTTCTTTCTTCAGTGTTTCAGAAATAATCTTGGTTTTCTTTCTTCAGTGTTTGAGAAATAATCTTGGTTTTCTTTCTTCAGTGTTTCAGAAATAATCTTGGTTTTCTTTCTTCAGTGTGTTCAGAAATAATCTTTTTTTTTCTTCCCTCAGTGTTTCAGAAATAATCTTGGTTTTCTTCCTTCAGTGCTTCAGAAATAATCTTGTTTTTCTTCCTTCAGTGCTTCAGAAATAATCTTGGTTTTCTTCCTTCAGTGCTTTAGAAATAATCTTGATTTTCTTCCTTCAGTGTTTTGACGTGTTGAGTAGATATTGCCTTTTTTTTATTTTTAGCGCGAGCAGGAGCTATTTCGACTTGCTCTTTTCGATTTTCAATTCCCCAAGGTTCCGTTAACGTTCCCAGAGTCTACACGTAGCCACGTATTTTTTTCCAGTCATCCGAGAGTGTTCGACATCAGATCTCACTGCTCAGAGACCTACCAAAGGCAAAAACCACGAAGAAACCACGGGTTCGAAAGAAAAATGTCCACCGGATCTTCTTGCCCAGACATCGATGTTGCTTATAAACAACCTGGCCCCCTTCCCTCACCCTTCCACTGTCACAACTCAGTTGTTCAACTTTCTACCCAAATCGAAATCTTAGTACAGTAACAGAGGTGCGCGTGACCGTGCGGCGAAATCCACTGTTTCACTGGCTGAAAAGTCGAAAAGTTCGAAACCCGCGGTAGAGAGAAATCATTTTTTTTTCTATCGGGGGTGAATTAAAAATCTTAAGTCTCACACGTCGTGGCGACTGTTTTGATCCAGCGGCCTTTATCCCTCTGGTCCTATACGGAGCTCCCTCGGGGAGTCCCCGACATACACCAGCAATGGTAATATGTGTGTCGTAAAGATAATGCGGTGACATACAAGCATATTAAGTTTAAAAGCATTTCAATTTGTTAAATGCAAACAAACAAACCGAGAAAACTATAGACAGACAGAATGACTTCAACCGTAAGTGGGACCAACAGTTCTACTGGATCTTAGTTGGCAGTTGCGCTACAGAAAGCGATCTAAACGAACTGAAGGAATTAATCAAAAGCAATGTTACGCATCCAAGGGTGTAATGTAAAGAGTGTAGTCTGATATAAACGCTGGCAATCCTTGTTCTAGAAGGACCTGCAGATCTCAATGTACATAAACAATTCACACCAGCAAGAAGGTTAGTCACTGCGCTCTCACAACAAGTTCTGAATTATTCAGGCTTTAAGTAAACTTTTCGTTGAGGAGAGTCGCCAACTCGATTCGTCACTCTCCACGTGACATCAGACTTGAATTAAGATGTACGATTTCCGGGTTAAAGAAAGCAAGATCCTGAGCACATGGGCTGAAACTGCTTGGGTCAGGATTAGCGACAGTGGTTGATCAAGGCATTTAAAATTTACATCACTAACAAAAAAAGCCTCCGGTAGGAGGTGTAAAGATATTGAGTTATTAGCGGGTTATCATCACTGCACTCCGAACATGTCCATAGGTGCTCAGATGCCCTCCTCAACAAGTCTCGCAGTGTCCAGCGACTGACGACTCCAGTTCTGTGTTAGTTGATAAGTCTTCTTACACGCCCATTAAGTTTCTAGTTTCTGGCTGTGCCCATCTTAACTCCCATCTTTTTCATCCAAAGGAGTGAAGGGGACTCATGGTTGTCGAAGTCATGTGCCCTTCCCACTTCCCGGAGGGCATTGATGATGTCCGCCCGATCCATTGATTGACCGTCCTCAACAATAGCGCAGCTAGCCAACCTGTCCGCTCTTTCATTTCCCTGTACTCTCGCATGTCCCGGGACGTAGACAAAGGTGACTTTACATATTTTTGACTTCTACAATGCAAATTGCCTGCGTACAGGGCCCGCCTCCACTTTGTAAAGTTTGTACCGGATTCTGTAAAGAATTAACTTGCACACAACTTCTTGAACTGTTATGGTTGTGGTTAGTAGATGGCTCCGATTTCACTGCAGCTGCAGCACACGCCAAAAGACATGAGGCTAAACGGCACCGAAAATGAATGAACCTGACCTGTCATTTGTCATGCGATAGCATTATTCATCGTAAGGAATCGGAATATCGAAACACGATCGAATGAAAAAACAGAGCTCACGGTGTGCACAGAGCAGTAACTAAGTAGCTCCAGCAGCAAGCCTGACTTGGAATATGAGGAAACTGCAACCAGGAACACTTTTTAGACTGAGCCTCAATGGTTCATGCCGCCTATCTACCATATTGACCGGTATTTCTTCTTTATTGACTTCTAGATCTGAGCAACCAGTATGACCTATACAATACACATATCTTTAATTTTAAAAATACGTTTCCAAATCTTTCTTTCTGGCATTCACACGATGACTGCTGGAGGAATGGATAGTAATCTCCGTTGTCCGTCTTTAAAAGGACGTTAAGTGGCGTAGATGTCTTGTAAATAAAAAAGTAAAGTACCCCCGTCACGCCAAGTGGCGTATAGGGAATATGGCGTTAGTGACCATGTATTTTACAGACCTTCGGCACATGATTTTTGGGGTAATGTGGTCGGTATTACGCCCGTGCCGCTTCACTTTCCCTGAAAAAAAAAATCAGGTACCCATTAAAGGCTGGGTGAACCCGGCAGCCGTCGGTTGAGATCGAACCCTACCTCTTGTCCTTTGTAGTCCAGTTCACTAACCACTGAGCTATCGCGGCTCCCGTAGATGTCTTGTGTTATGATTTATTTGCGCCTCTCGGCCGAAAATGTCCGACTTAAGCACGACACTTTGATTACCGGGAGATCTCCTATTCTCTTGGCCAGACTAGACCGGTTACTCTGTACTTGAGGAACCGCGAGATTGTGGACTAGGGCCTGATGGTTCTAGTTTACGGATCTTGACGGAAACCATCATCTATGAGTCGCTGGCAGCTTCCAGCTCTGTTCCTGTAAGGCGCCTAGCCTCTAGCCCTAAATATATTCTTGGTACAAATGGAACAACCTGAACTGTAGAAGCCAAATTGAAATTTTGTCCTCTTGTCCATTTGCTGTTAGTGATGGGAAACACTAATACAGATTTCAGATTTCGTTCATGAAGTGAACCTTTCCCCCCCCCCCCCCCCCCCCCCCCCCCCCCCCCAGCTCGGCCAGAGTGCCGATGAGTTTGCATCTCAAGGAACGAGTCTGAGTTGACCAAAACCTCACCCTCTCTGAATTGAAAAGGTGAGAATCTTATAGTTCATAATGATGTGCTTTCTAGAGACTTTGGATGCCACAATCTTAATATTAGAGACAAAGAACGTTTGTGCCTACCGGGATTTAAACCTACAATCTCCTGGTTTTGAGCTCGACAAGTTATCGGTTGGGCCACCCGCTCTCCCACAGTATGGTTACCGGTAAACAGCATTTAACAACAAGCGTTAATAACCACAGCCACAACAAGCATTGATAAACGGATTCACAACAAAAACGATAACCAGATTCACAACTAACACGATAATCAGATTCACAACAGACGCGCATTAATAACCAGATTCACAACAAACACGAGAATCAGATTCACAACAGACGCGCATTAATAACCAGATTCACAACAAACACGAGAATCAGATTCACAACAGACGCGCATTAATAACCAGATTCACAACAAACATAATTACCAGATTTACATCATCATCATCATCATCATCATCATCATCATCATCATCATCATCATCATCATCATCATCATCATGTGCCATACCGGTTGGCGTAGGCGATCATGTCCTTCCACAATCTTCTATCTACAGCGCATCGTATCAGTTCTGTTGTTGACTGTTTTCCATGCCATGACACCAAGCTATCCAGTATTTTCTCTCTTTGTCGTCCGCGATCTCTCTTTCCTTTTATTTTGCCCTTTGTAACCAAGTATTCCAACTTTCCTCTTCTCATGATGTGCCCGAAAAATGTTGATTGCTTCTTTCTGATGTTTTTTTTAAGAGCTCCCTTTTTGTGTTGGCCTCTTTGAGAATTTCCTCATTGGTCTTTTTAGTTGTCCAGGAATCTTTTAACATTCTTCTGAGAAATCCCATCTCTGTGGCCTCTAATCGTCTTTTCATTTGTTTGTCTACTGTCCATGATTCGCTTCCATAGGTCAGAATTGGTTCTATATAGCACCGATGAACTCTCTTTCTTAACTTGGTTAGCGGGGTAGAGTTCTTCTGCCCTACCAAAGGAGGATTAAGACGTCTCCTTTCCTCCGCTGGTCTTCGGGACACCCTTGGGCAAGGTGGAGCTCCCGTTTAGCCCCCCCCCCCATCAGGGTTATGTGGAGCAATTGGAGCAGGTGGTGGATGGTGTGGGAGCAGTCAACAAGTAGTGCCGGTTATGGTCCCCACACCGCGATGGCAGGCAGAGGATCTCATGTCTAGAGACAATGGCTGCGATCTCCGACTAGTTCAGTCACTGCCAAGAAGGAAAGGAATGGCAAACTACCTTCTTATATTGCCTGGACTAATCATGACAAATCATAAATGATTCGCAACAAGCGCACATTAACAACTAGATTCATATCAACAAGCATGTTAACCAGATTCAAAACAAGTATAATAACCACATTATCAACAAGCATGATAACCAGATTCACAACAACGGGTATTGATAACCAGATTCACAACAAGCACGATCACCAGATCCACAACAAACATTCATAACCCGATCCACAACAAACACTGATAACCAGATCCACAACAAACACTGATAACCAGATCCACAACAAACACTGATAACCAAATTCACAACAACAGACATTGATAACCAGATTCAAAACAAACATTGATAACCAGATTCACAACAAACATTTATAACCAGATTCACAACAAACATTGATAACCAGATCCACAACAAACATCGATAATCAGATTCACAACAACAGACATTGATAACCAGATCCACAAAAAACATTGATAACCAGATTCACAACAACAAACATTGATAACCAGATCCACAACAAACATTGATAACCAGATCCACAACAAACATTGATAACCAAGTTCACAACAAACCTTGATAACCAGATTTACGGCAAACATTGATAACCAAATTCACATCAACAAACACTGATAACCAGATCCACAACAAACACTGATAACCAGATCCACAACAAACATCGATAACCAGATCCACAACAAACATCGATAACCAGATCCACAACAAACACTGATAACCAGATCCACAACAAACATCGATAACCAGATCCACAACAAACATTATAACCAGATCCACAATTAACACTGATAACCAGATCCACAACAAACATCGATAACCAGATCCACAACAAACATCGATAACCAGATCCACAACAAACACTGATAACCAGATCCACAACAAACATCGATAACCAGATCCACAACAAACATCGATAACCAGATCCACAACAAACACTGATAACCAGATCCACAACAAACACTGATAACCAGATCCACAACAAACACTGATAACCAGATCCACAACAAACATCGATAACCAGATCCACAACAAACATCGATAACCATATTCACAACAAACATCGATAACCAGATCCACAACAAACATTGATAACCATATTCACAACAAACTTCAATAACCATATTCACAACAAACATTGTAACCAGATTCACAACAGACATCGATAACCATATTCACAACAAACATTGTAACCAGATTCACAACAGACATCGATAACCATATTCACAACAAACATTGTAACCAGATTCACAACAGACATCGATAACCATATTCACAACAAACATTGTAACCAGATTCACAACAGACATCGATAACCATATTCACAACAAACATTGTAACCATATTCACAACAGATGTGGTAGTGTAAGCCCTCTAATGAGATGAACAATCAGCCACACTGAGTACCGCATATCAGACAATTCTATTAACACGATCATGATCGTAACCTTTTCCTCGACGCCGAAAGTCAAAACATGATAAAGAACCAAAGAAAAACAAGTCAAGATCATGTTCTTCTTTGTATTTCTACTGATCTTATTAGGTTGACAGATTCACAGAGACATGTTGACTACTTTGTACCTGCATTTATATGCTGTGACTTATAATGGTGACACGCAAGGGAAATCACTTTACCGTAACGCATACAAAATACATGTAATAATCAATTTATCCGCCGGTTCGTCATCTTGCTTTTTCGAGTTATTACCCCTTTCACGCGCCTGAGACCGTCTTCCAACGATGAAAGCTGGTTCTGTCTGTTAGATTAGTCCGTAATGGCTTTATTATGTCTTGTTAGTTATACGGTACTGTAGATAAAAGGCCATTTTTGAGGGGTTGTTGAAATGGATACAATGGCAAAGCGAATTCTCGAATTCCATTGGTGATTTCAAGGACAGAGTAGGAGTTGGTGTCGGTGAGTCGATGAGAGTAATGTGACTGAGAACAGAAATTAATTGGCGTTAACATGTTAGCGAAATTGCTGGCTAGTACTAGAGTGTTTCGCCCTTGCATATTTCAGTTATTACATGTTCTTCCTTTTTTTACGTCATCCCCGTCTCTCCCGCCATTCTTTTATTCCTTCTTCCCTCCTTCATTCACCTCTCTTACCTTCCTTCCTTCCTTGCTTCATTTCATGCTTCCTTCCATGCTTCCTTCCATTCCTGTTTCCTTCCTTGCTTCATTGCATCCTTGCATCCTTTCTTCCTTCCTTCCTTCCTCCATTTTTCCCTCCCTCCCTCCTTCTTTCCTTCCTTTTCTTTAAAAGTTGGATGAACATAGGGACATAAGTGCCTGCATTATCCAACATCAATTTCCGTTATCTCACTGAGATTCAACTGAAGAATCCAATCTCCCCATTCCCTGATATTTGCCTTACATCCTCGTCTTTCGCTTGCCTCTCGTTTTGTTCCAAGAGTCCCCAGTGCCTTATTGTTGAAGCAAGCCCTGATGACCAGAACACATAAGGTTACACCATCGTCTTTCGCTTGCCTCTCGTTTTGTTCCAAGAGTCCCCAGTGCCTTATTGTTGAAGCAAACCCTGATGACCAGAACACATAAGGTTACACCATCGTCTTTCGCTTGCCTCTCGTTTTGTTCCAAGAGTCCCCAGTATTGTTGAAGCAAACCCTGATGACCAGAACACATAAGGTTACACCATCGTCTTTCGCTTGCCTCTCGTTTTGTTCCAAGAGTCCACAGTGCCTTATTGTTGAAGCAAACCCGATGACCAGAACACATAAGGTTACACCATCGTCTTTCGCTTGCCTCTCGTTTTGTTCCAAGAGTCCCCAGTGCCTTATTGTTGAAGCAAACCCCGATGACCAGAACACATACGGTTACACCATCGTCTTTCGCTTGCCTCTCGTTTTGTTCCAAGAGTCCCCAGTGCCTTATTGTTGAAGCAAACCCCGATGACCAGAACACATAAGGTTACACCATCGTCTTTCGCTTGCCTCTCGTTTTGTTTCAAGAGTCCCCAGTGCCTTATTGTTGAAGCAAACCCTGATGACCAGAACACATAAGGTTACACCATCGTCTTTCGCTTGCCTCTCGTTTTCTTCCAAGAGTCCCAGTGCCTTATTGTTGAAGCAAGCCCTGATGACCAGAACACATAAGGTTACACCATCGTCTTTCGCTTGCCTCTCGTTTTGTTCCAAGAGTCCCCAGTGCCTTATTGTTGAAGCAAGCCCTGATGACCAGAACACATAAAGTTACACCATCGTCTTTCGCTTGCCTCTCGTTTTGTTCCAAGAGTCCCCAGTGCCTTATTGTTGAAGCAAACCCCGATGACCAGAACACATAAGGTTACACCATCGTCTTTCGCTTGCCTCTCGTTTTGTTCCAAGAGTCCCCAGTGCATTATTGTTGAAGCAAACCCCGATGACCAGAACACACAAGGTTACACCATCGTCTTTCGCTTGCCTCTCGTTTTGTTCCAAGAGTCCCCAGTGCCTTATTGTTGAAGCAAACCCCGATGACCAGAACACATAAGGTTACACCATCGTCTTTCGCTTGCCTCTCGTTTTGTTCCAAGAGTCCCCAGTATTGTTGAAGCAAACCCCGATGACCAGAACACATAAGGTTACACCATCGTCTTTCGCTTGCCTCTCGTTTTGTTTCAAGAGTCCCCAGTGCCTTATTGTTGAAGCAAACCCTGATGACCAGAACACATAAGGTTACACCATCGTCTTTCGCTTGCCTCTCGTTTTGTTCCAAGAGTCCCCAGTATTGTTGAAGCAAATCCCGATGACCAGAACACATAAGGTTACACCATCGTCTTTCGCTTGCCTCTCGTTTTGTTCCAAGAGTCCCCAGTGCCTTATTGTTGAAGCAAACCCCGATGACCAGAACACATAAGGTTACACCATCGTCTTTCGCTTGCCTCTCGTTTTGTTCCAAGAGTCCCCAGTATTGTTGAAGCATGCCCCGATGATCAGAACACATAAGGTTACACCATCGTCTTTCGCTTGCCTCTCGTTTTGTTCCAAGAGTCCCCAGTATTGTTGAAGCAAGCCCGATGACCAGAACACATAAGGTTACACCATCGTCTTTCGCTTGCCTCTCGTTTTGTTCCAAGAGTCCCCAGTATTGTTGAAGCAAACCCCGATGACCAGAACACATAAGGTTACACCATCGTCTTTCGCTTGCCTCTCGTTTTGTTCCAAGAGTCCCCAGTATTGTTGAAGCAAGCCCCGATGACCAGAACACATAAGGTTACACCATCGTCTTTCGCTTGCCTCTCGTTTTGTTCCAAGAGTCCCCAGTGTATTGTTGAAGCAAACCCCGATGACCAGAACACATAAGGTTACACCATCGTCTTTCGCTTGCCTCTCGTTTTGTTCAAGAGTCCCCAGTATTGTTGAAGCAAACCCTGATGACCAGAACACATAAGGTTACACCATCGTCTTTCGCTTGCCTCTCGTTTTGTTCCAAGAGTCCCCAGTATTGTTGAAGCAAACCCTGATGACCAGAACACATAAGGTTACACCATCGTCTTTCGCTTGCCTCTCGTTTTGTTCCAAGAGTCCCCAGTATTGTTGAAGCAAACCCCGATGACCAGAACACATAAAGTTACACCATCGTCTTTCGCTTGCCTCTCGTTTTGTTCCAAGAGTCCCCAGTGCCTTATGTTGAAGCAAACCCCGATGACCAGAACACATAAGGTTACACCATCGTCTTTCGCTTGCCTCTCGTTTTGTTCCAAGAGTCCCCAGTATTGTTGAAGCAAACCCCGATGACCAGAACACATAAGGTTACACCATCGTCTTTCGCTTGCCTCTCGTTTTGTTCCAAGAGTCCCCAGTATTGTTGAAGCAAACCCCGATGACCAGAACACATAAGGTTACACCATCGTCTTTCGCTTGCCTCTCGTTTTGTTCCAAGAGTCCCCAGTATTGTTGAAGCAAACCCCGATGACCAGAACACATAAGGTTACACCATCGTCTTTCGCTTGCCTCTCGTTTTGTTTCAAGAGTCCCCAGCCTTATTGTTGAAGCAAACCCCGATGACCAGAACACATAAGGTTACACCATCGTCTTTCGCTTGCCTCTCGTTTTGTTCCAAGAGTCCCCAGTATTGTTGAAGCAAATCCCGATGACCAGAACACATAAGGTTACACCATCGTCTTTCGCTTGCCTCTCGTTTTGTTCCAAGAGTCCCCAGTATTGTTGAAGCAAACCCCGATGACCAGAACACATAAGGTTACACCATCGTCTTTCGCTTGCCTCTCGTTTTGTTCCAAGAGTCCCCAGTATTGTTGAAGCAACCCCGATGACCAGAACACATAAGGTTACACCATCGTCTTTCGCTTGCCTCTCGTTTTGTTCCAAGAGTCCCCAGTATTGTTGAAGCAAGCCCCGATGACCAGAACACATAAGGTTACACCATCGTCTTTCGCTTGCCTCTCGTTTTGTTCCAAGAGTCCCCAGTATTGTTGAAGCAAACCCGATGACCAGAACACATAAGGTTACACCATCGTCTTTCGCTTGCCTCTCGTTTTGTTCCAAGAGTCCCCAGTATTGTTGAAGCAAACCCCGATGACCAGAACACATAAGGTTACACCATCGTCTTTCGCTTGCCTCTCGTTTTGTTCCAAGAGTCCCCAGTATTGTTGAAGCAACCCCGATGACCAGAACACATAAGGTTACACCATCGTCTTTCGCTTGCCTCTCGTTTTGTTCCAAGAGTCCCCAGTATTGTTGAAGCAAACCCCGATGACCAGAACACATAAGGTTACACCATCGTCTTTCGCTTGCCTCTCGTTTTGTTCCAAGAGTCCCCAGTATTGTTGAAGCAAACCCCGATGACCAGAACACATAAGGTTACACCATCGTCTTTCGCTTGCCTCTCGTTTTGTTCCAAGAGTCCCCAGTATTGTTGAAGCAAACCCCGATGACCAGAACACATAAGGTTACACCATCGTCTTTCGCTTGCCTCTCGTTTTGTTCCAAGAGTCCCCAGTATTGTTGAAGCAAACCCCGATGACCAGAACACATAAGGTTACACCATCGTCTTTCGCTTGCCTCTCGTTTTGTTCCAAGAGTCCCCAGTATTGTTGAAGCAAACCCCGATGACCAGAACACATAAGGTTACACCATCGTCTTTCGCTTGCCTCTCGTTTTGTTCCAAGAGTCCCCAGTATTGTTGAAGCAAACCCGATGACCAGAACACATAAGGTTACACCATCGTCTTTCGCTTGCCTCTCGTTTTGTTCCAAGAGTCCCCAGTATTGTTGAAGCAAACCCCGATGACCAGAACACATAAGGTTACACCATCGTCTTTCGCTTGCCTCTCGTTTTGTTCCAAGAGTCCCCAGTATTGTTGAAGCAAGCCCGATGACCAGAACACATAAGGTTACACCATCGTCTTTCGCTTGCCTCTCGTTTTGTTCCAAGAGTCCCCAGTATTGTTGAAGCAAACCCGATGACCAGAACACATAAGGTTACACCATCGTCTTTCGCTTGCCTCTCGTTTTGTTCCAAGAGTCCCCAGTATTGTTGAAGCAAACCCCGATGACCAGAACACATAAGGTTACACCATCGTCTTTCGCTTGCCTCTCGTTTTGTTCCAAGAGTCCCCAGTATTGTTGAAGCAAACCCGATGACCAGAACACATAAGGTTACACCATCGTCTTTCGCTTGCCTCTCGTTTTGTTCCAAGAGTCCCCAGTATTGTTGAAGCAAACCCCGATGACCAGAACACATAAGGTTACACCATCGTCTTTCGCTTGCCTCTCGTTTTGTTCCAAGAGTCCCCAGTATTGTTGAAGCAAACCCCGATGACCAGAACACATAAGGTTACACCATCGTCTTTCGCTTGCCTCTCGTTTTGTTCCAAGAGTCCCCAGTATTGTTGAAGCAAACCCGATGACCAGAACACATAAGGTTACACCATCGTCTTTCGCTTGCCTCTCGTTTTGTTCCAAGAGTCCCCAGTATTGTTGAAGCAAACCCCGATGACCAGAACACATAAGGTTACACCATCGTCTTTCGCTTGCCTCTCGTTTTGTTCCAAGAGTCCCCAGTATTGTTGAAGCAAACCCCGATGACCAGAACACATAAGGTTACACCATCGTCTTTCGCTTGCCTCTCGTTTTGTTCCAAGAGTCCCCAGTATTGTTGAAGCAAACCCCGATGACCAGAACACATAAGGTTACACCATCGTCTTTCGCTTGCCTCTCGTTTTGTTCCAAGAGTCCCCAGTGCATTATTGTTGAAGCAAACCCCGATGACCAGAACACATAAGGTTACACCATCGTCTTTCGCTTGCCTCTCGTTTTGTTCCAAGAGTCCCCAGTATTGTTGAAGCAAACCCCGATGACCAGAACACATAAGGTTACACCATCGTCTTTCGCTTGCCTCTCGTTTTGTTCCAAGAGTCCCCAGTATTGTTGAAGCAAACCCGATGACCAGAACACATAAGGTTACACCATCGTCTTTCGCTTGCCTCTCGTTTTGTTCCAAGAGTCCCCAGTATTGTTGAAGCAAACCCTGATGACCAGAACACATAAGGTTACACCATCGTCTTTCGCTTGCCTCTCGTTTTGTTCCAAGAGTCCCCAGTATTGTTGAAGCAAACCCGATGACCAGAACACATAAGGTTACACCATCGTCTTTCGCTTGCCTCTCGTTTTGTTCCAAGAGTCCCCAGTGCCTTATTGTTGAAGCAAACCCCGATGACCAGAACACATAAGGTTACACCATCGTCTTTCGCTTGCCTCTCGTTTTGTTCCAAGAGTCCCCAGTGCCTTATTGTTGAAGCAAACCCCGATGACCAGAACACATAAGGTTACACCATCGTCTTTCGCTTGCCTCTCGTTTTGTTCCAAGAGTCCCCAGTATTGTTGAAGCAAACCCCGATGACCAGAACACATAAGGTTACACCATCGTCTTTCGCTTGCCTCTCGTTTTGTTCCAAGAGTCCCCAGTGTATTGTTGAAGCAAACCCGATGACCAGAACACATAAGGTTACACCATCGTCTTTCGCTTGCCTCTCGTTTTGTTCCAAGAGTCCCCAGTATTGTTGAAGCAAACCCCGATGACCAGAACACATAAGGTTACACCATCGTCTTTCGCTTGCCTCTCGTTTTGTTCCAAGAGTCCCCAGTATTGTTGAAGCAAACCCCGATGACCAGAACACATAAGGTTACACCATCGTCTTTCGCTTGCCTCTCGTTTTGTTCCAAGAGTCCCCAGTATTGTTGAAGCAAACCCCGATGACCAGAACACATAAGGTTACACCATCGTCTTTCGCTTGCCTCTCGTTTTGTTCCAAGAGTCCCCAGTATTGTTGAAGCAAACCCCGATGACCAGAACACATAAGGTTACACCATCGTCTTTCGCTTGCCTCTCGTTTTGTTCCAAGAGTCCCCAGTATTGTTGAAGCAAACCCCGATGACCAGAACACATAAGGTTACACCATCGTCTTTCGCTTGCCTCTCGTTTTGTTCCAAGAGTCCCCAGTGCCTTATTGTTGAAGCAAACCCCGATGACCAGAACACATAAGGTTACACCATCGTCTTTCGCTTGCCTCTCGTTTTGTTCCAAGAGTCCCCAGTATTGTTGAAGCAAACCCCGATGACCAGAACACATAAGGTTACACCATCGTCTTTCGCTTGCCTCTCGTTTTGTTCCAAGAGTCCCCAGTATTGTTGAAGCAACCCCGATGACCAGAACACATAAGGTTACACCATCGTCTTTCGCTTGCCTCTCGTTTTGTTCCAAGAGTCCCCAGTATTGTTGAAGCAAACCCCGATGACCAGAACACATAAGGTTACACCATCGTCTTTCGCTTGCCTCTCGTTTTGTTCCAAGAGTCCCCAGTATTGTTGAAGCAAACCCGATGACCAGAACACATAAGGTTACACCATCGTCTTTCGCTTGCCTCTCGTTTTGTTCCAAGAGTCCCCAGTATTGTTGAAGCAAACCCGATGACCAGAACACATAAGGTTACACCATCGTCTTTCGCTTGCCTCTCGTTTTGTTCCAAGAGTCCCCAGTATTGTTGAAGCAAACCCCGATGACCAGAACACATAAGGTTACACCATCGTCTTTCGCTTGCCTCTCGTTTTGTTCCAAGAGTCCCCAGTATTGTTGAAGCAACCCCGATGACCAGAACACATAAGGTTACACCATCGTCTTTCGCTTGCCTCTCGTTTTGTTCCAAGAGTCCCCAGTATTGTTGAAGCAAACCCCGATGACCAGAACACATAAGGTTACACCATCGTCTTTCGCTTGCCTCTCGTTTTGTTCCAAGAGTCCCCAGTATTGTTGAAGCAAACCCCGATGACCAGAACACATAAGGTTACACCATCGTCTTTCGCTTGCCTCTCGTTTTGTTCCAAGAGTCCCCAGTATTGTTGAAGCAAACCCGATGACCAGAACACATAAGGTTACACCATCGTCTTTCGCTTGCCTCTCGTTTTGTTCCAAGAGTCCCCAGTATTGTTGAAGCAACCCCGATGACCAGAACACATAAGGTTACACCATCGTCTTTCGCTTGCCTCTCGTTTTGTTCCAAGAGTCCCCAGTATTGTTGAAGCAAACCCCGATGACCAGAACACATAAGGTTACACCATCGTCTTTCGCTTGCCTCTCGTTTTGTTCCAAGAGTCCCCAGTATTGTTGAAGCAAACCCCGATGACCAGAACACATAAGGTTACACCATCGTCTTTCGCTTGCCTCTCGTTTTGTTCCAAGAGTCCCCAGTATTGTTGAAGCAAACCCCGATGACCAGAACACATAAGGTTACACCATCGTCTTTCGCTTGCCTCTCGTTTTGTTCCAAGAGTCCCCAGTATTGTTGAAGCAAGCCCCGATGACCAGAACACATAAGGTTACACCATCGTCTTTCGCTTGCCTCTCGTTTTGTTCCAAGAGTCCCCAGTATTGTTGAAGCAAACCCCGATGACCAGAACACATAAGGTTACACCATCGTCTTTCGCTTGCCTCTCGTTTTGTTCCAAGAGTCCCCAGTATTGTTGAAGCAAACCCCGATGACCAGAACACATAAGGTTACACCATCGTCTTTCGCTTGCCTCTCGTTTTGTTCCAAGAGTCCCCAGTATTGTTGAAGCAAACCCTGATGACCAGAACACATAAGGTTACACCATCGTCTTTCGCTTGCCTCTCGTTTTGTTCCAAGAGTCCCCAGTATTGTTGAAGCAAACCCCGATGACCAGAACACATAAGGTTACACCATCGTCTTTCGCTTGCCTCTCGTTTTGTTCCAAGAGTCCCCAGTATTGTTGAAGCAACCCCGATGACCAGAACACATAAGGTTACACCATCGTCTTTCGCTTGCCTCTCGTTTTGTTCCAAGAGTCCCCAGTATTGTTGAAGCAAACCCCGATGACCAGAACACATAAGGTTACACCATCGTCTTTCGCTTGCCTCTCGTTTTGTTCCAAGAGTCCCCAGTATTGTTGAAGCAAACCCCGATGACCAGAACACATAAGGTTACACCATCGTCTTTCGCTTGCCTCTCGTTTTGTTCCAAGAGTCCCCAGTATTGTTGAAGCAAGCCCCGATGACCAGAACACATAAGGTTACACCATCGTCTTTCGCTTGCCTCTCGTTTTGTTCCAAGAGTCCCCAGTATTGTTGAAGCAAACCCCGATGACCAGAACACATAAGGTTACACCATCGTCTTTCGCTTGCCTCTCGTTTTGTTCCAAGAGTCCCCAGTATTGTTGAAGCAAACCCCGATGACCAGAACACATAAGGTTACACCATCGTCTTTCGCTTGCCTCTCGTTTTGTTCCAAGAGTCCCCAGTATTGTTGAAGCAAACCCCGATGACCAGAACACATAAGGTTACACCATCGTCTTTCGCTTGCCTCTCGTTTTGTTCCAAGAGTCCCCAGTATTGTTGAAGCAAACCCCGATGACCAGAACACATAAGGTTACACCATCGTCTTTCGCTTGCCTCTCGTTTTGTTCCAAGAGTCCCCAGTATTGTTGAAGCAAACCCCGATGACCAGAACACATAAGGTTACACCATCGTCTTTCGCTTGCCTCTCGTTTTGTTCCAAGAGTCCCCAGTATTGTTGAAGCAAACCCCGATGACCAGAACACATAAGGTTACACCATCGTCTTTCGCTTGCCTCTCGTTTTGTTCCAAGAGTCCCCAGTATTGTTGAAGCAAACCCCGATGACCAGAACACATAAGGTTACACCATCGTCTTTCGCTTGCCTCTCGTTTTGTTCCAAGAGTCCCCAGTATTGTTGAAGCAAACCCCGATGACCAGAACACATAAGGTTACACCATCGTCTTTCGCTTGCCTCTCGTTTTGTTCCAAGAGTCCCCAGTATTGTTGAAGCAACCCCGATGACCAGAACACATAAGGTTACACCATCGTCTTTCGCTTGCCTCTCGTTTTGTTCCAAGAGTCCCCAGTGCCTTATTGTTGAAGCAAACCCCGATGACCAGAACACATAAGGTTACACCATCGTCTTTCGCTTGCCTCTCGTTTTGTTCCAAGAGTCCCCAGTGCCTTATTGTTGAAGCAAACCCCGATGACCAGAACACATAAGGTTACACCATCGTCTTTCGCTTGCCTCTCGTTTTGTTCCAAGAGTCCCCAGTATTGTTGAAGCAAACCCCGATGACCAGAACACATAAGGTTACACCATCGTCTTTCGCTTGCCTCTCGTTTTGTTCCAAGAGTCCCCAGTATTGTTGAAGCAAACCCCGATGACCAGAACACATAAGGTTACACCATCGTCTTTCGCTTGCCTCTCGTTTTGTTCCAAGAGTCCCCAGTATTGTTGAAGCAAACCCCGATGACCAGAACACATAAGGTTACACCATCGTCTTTCGCTTGCCTCTCGTTTTGTTCCAAGAGTCCCCAGTGCCTTATTGTTGAAGCAAACCCCGATGACCAGAACACATAAGGTTACACCATCGTCTTTCGCTTGCCTCTCGTTTTGTTCCAAGAGTCCCCAGTATTGTTGAAGCAAACCCCGATGACCAGAACACATAAGGTTACACCATCGTCTTTCGCTTGCCTCTCGTTTTGTTCCAAGAGTCCCCAGTATTGTTGAAGCAACCCCGATGACCAGAACACATAAGGTTACACCATCGTCTTTCGCTTGCCTCTCGTTTTGTTCCAAGAGTCCCCAGTATTGTTGAAGCAAACCCCGATGACCAGAACACATAAGGTTACACCATCGTCTTTCGCTTGCCTCTCGTTTTGTTCCAAGAGTCCCCAGTATTGTTGAAGCAAACCCCGATGACCAGAACACATAAGGTTACACCATCGTCTTTCGCTTGCCTCTCGTTTTGTTCCAAGAGTCCCCAGTATTGTTGAAGCAAACCCCGATGACCAGAACACATAAGGTTACACCATCGTCTTTCGCTTGCCTCTCGTTTTGTTCCAAGAGTCCCCAGTATTGTTGAAGCAAGCCCCGATGACCAGAACACATAAGGTTACACCATCGTCTTTCGCTTGCCTCTCGTTTTGTTCCAAGAGTCCCCAGTATTGTTGAAGCAAACCCCGATGACCAGAACACATAAGGTTACACCATCGTCTTTCGCTTGCCTCTCGTTTTGTTCCAAGAGTCCCCAGTGCCTTATTGTTGAAGCAAACCCCGATGACCAGAACACATAAGGTTACACCATCGTCTTTCGCTTGCCTCTCGTTTTGTTCCAAGAGTCCCCAGTATTGTTGAAGCAAACCCCGATGACCAGAACACATAAGGTTACACCATCGTCTTTCGCTTGCCTCTCGTTTTGTTCCAAGAGTCCCCAGTATTGTTGAAGCAAACCCGATGACCAGAACACATAAGGTTACACCATCGTCTTTCGCTTGCCTCTCGTTTTGTTCCAAGAGTCCCCAGTATTGTTGAAGCAAACCCCGATGACCAGAACACATAAGGTTACACCATCGTCTTTCGCTTGCCTCTCGTTTTGTTCCAAGAGTCCCCAGTATTGTTGAAGCAAACCCCGATGACCAGAACACATAAGGTTACACCATCGTCTTTCGCTTGCCTCTCGTTTTGTTCCAAGAGTCCCCAGTGCCTTATTGTTGAAGCAAGCCCCGATGACCAGAACACATAAGGTTACACCATCGTCTTTCGCTTGCCTCTCGTTTTGTTCCAAGAGTCCCCAGTATTGTTGAAGCAAACCCCGATGACCAGAACACATAAGGTTACACCATCGTCTTTCGCTTGCCTCTCGTTTTGTTCCAAGAGTCCCCAGTATTGTTGAAGCAAACCCCGATGACCAGAACACATAAGGTTACACCATCGTCTTTCGCTTGCCTCTCGTTTTGTTCCAAGAGTCCCCAGTGCCTTATTGTTGAAGCAAACCCCGATGACCAGAACACATAAGGTTACACCATCGTCTTTCGCTTGCCTCTCGTTTTGTTCCAAGAGTCCCCAGTATTGTTGAAGCAAACCCCGATGACCAGAACACATAAGGTTACACCATCGTCTTTCGCTTGCCTCTCGTTTTGTTCCAAGAGTCCCCAGTATTGTTGAAGCAAACCCCGATGACCAGAACACATAAGGTTACACCATCGTCTTTCGCTTGCCTCTCGTTTTGTTCCAAGAGTCCCCAGTATTGTTGAAGCAACCCCGATGACCAGAACACATAAGGTTACACCATCGTCTTTCGCTTGCCTCTCGTTTTGTTCCAAGAGTCCCCAGTGTATTGTTGAAGCAAACCCCGATGACCAGAACACATAAGGTTACACCATCGTCTTTCGCTTGCCTCTCGTTTTGTTCCAAGAGTCCCCAGTATTGTTGAAGCAAACCCCGATGACCAGAACACATAAGGTTACACCATCGTCTTTCGCTTGCCTCTCGTTTTGTTCCAAGAGTCCCCAGTATTGTTGAAGCAAGCCCGATGACCAGAACACATAAGGTTACACCATCGTCTTTCGCTTGCCTCTCGTTTTGTTCCAAGAGTCCCCAGTATTGTTGAAGCAAACCCCGATGACCAGAACACATAAGGTTACACCATCGTCTTTCGCTTGCCTCTCGTTTTGTTCCAAGAGTCCCCAGTGCCTTATTGTTGAAGCAAACCCCGATGACCAGAACACATAAGGTTACACCATCGTCTTTCGCTTGCCTCTCGTTTTGTTCCAAGAGTCCCCAGTGCCTTATTGTTGAAGCAAACCCCGATGACCAGAACACATAAGGTTACACCATCGTCTTTCGCTTGCCTCTCGTTTTGTTCCAAGAGTCCCCAGTATTGTTGAAGCAAACCCCGATGACCAGAACACATAAGGTTACACCATCGTCTTTCGCTTGCCTCTCGTTTTGTTCCAAGAGTCCCCAGTATTGTTGAAGCAAACCCCGATGACCAGAACACATAAGGTTACACCATCGTCTTTCGCTTGCCTCTCGTTTTGTTCCAAGAGTCCCCAGTATTGTTGAAGCAAACCCCGATGACCAGAACACATAAGGTTACACCATCGTCTTTCGCTTGCCTCTCGTTTTGTTCCAAGAGTCCCCAGTATTGTTGAAGCAACCCCGATGACCAGAACACATAAGGTTACACCATCGTCTTTCGCTTGCCTCTCGTTTTGTTCCAAGAGTCCCCAGTATTGTTGAAGCAACCCCGATGACCAGAACACATAAGGTTACACCATCGTCTTTCGCTTGCCTCTCGTTTTGTTCCAAGAGTCCCCAGTATTGTTGAAGCAAACCCCGATGACCAGAACACATAAGGTTACACCATCGTCTTTCGCTTGCCTCTCGTTTTGTTCCAAGAGTCCCCAGTATTGTTGAAGCAAACCCCGATGACCAGAACACATAAGGTTACACCATCGTCTTTCGCTTGCCTCTCGTTTTGTTCCAAGAGTCCCCAGTATTGTTGAAGCAAACCCCGATGACCAGAACACATAAGGTTACACCATCGTCTTTCGCTTGCCTCTCGTTTTGTTCCAAGAGTCCCCAGTATTGTTGAAGCAAACCCCGATGACCAGAACACATAAGGTTACACCATCGTCTTTCGCTTGCCTCTCGTTTTGTTCCAAGAGTCCCCAGTGCCTTATTGTTGAAGCAAACCCCGATGACCAGAACACATAAGGTTACACCATCGTCTTTCGCTTGCCTCTCGTTTTGTTCCAAGAGTCCCCAGTATTGTTGAAGCAAACCCCGATGACCAGAACACATAAGGTTACACCATCGTCTTTCGCTTGCCTCTCGTTTTGTTCCAAGAGTCCCCAGTATTGTTGAAGCAAACCCCGATGACCAGAACACATAAGGTTACACCATCGTCTTTCGCTTGCCTCTCGTTTTGTTCCAAGAGTCCCCAGTGCCTTATTGTTGAAGCAAACCCCGATGACCAGAACACATAAGGTTACACCATCGTCTTTCGCTTGCCTCTCGTTTTGTTCCAAGAGTCCCCAGTATTGTTGAAGCAAACCCCGATGACCAGAACACATAAGGTTACACCATCGTCTTTCGCTTGCCTCTCGTTTTGTTCCAAGAGTCCCCAGTATTGTTGAAGCAAACCCCGATGACCAGAACACATAAGGTTACACCATCGTCTTTCGCTTGCCTCTCGTTTTGTTCCAAGAGTCCCCAGTGCCTTATTGTTGAAGCAAACCCCGATGACCAGAACACATAAGGTTACACCATCGTCTTTCGCTTGCCTCTCGTTTTGTTCCAAGAGTCCCCAGTATTGTTGAAGCAAGCCCCGATGACCAGAACACATAAGGTTACACCATCGTCTTTCGCTTGCCTCTCGTTTTGTTCCAAGAGTCCCCAGTATTGTTGAAGCAAACCCCGATGACCAGAACACATAAGGTTACACCATCGTCTTTCGCTTGCCTCTCGTTTTGTTCCAAGAGTCCCCAGTATTGTTGAAGCAAACCCCGATGACCAGAACACATAAGGTTACACCATCGTCTTTCGCTTGCCTCTCGTTTTGTTCCAAGAGTCCCCAGTATTGTTGAAGCAAGCCCCGATGACCAGAACACATAAGGTTACACCATCGTCTTTCGCTTGCCTCTCGTTTTGTTCCAAGAGTCCCCAGTATTGTTGAAGCAAACCCCGATGACCAGAACACATAAGGTTACACCATCGTCTTTCGCTTGCCTCTCGTTTTGTTCCAAGAGTCCCCAGTATTGTTGAAGCAAACCCCGATGACCAGAACACATAAGGTTACACCATCGTCTTTCGCTTGCCTCTCGTTTTGTTCCAAGAGTCCCCAGTATTGTTGAAGCAAACCCCGATGACCAGAACACATAAGGTTACACCATCGTCTTTCGCTTGCCTCTCGTTTTGTTCCAAGAGTCCCCAGTGCCTTATTGTTGAAGCAAACCCCGATGACCAGAACACATAAGGTTACACCATCGTCTTTCGCTTGCCTCTCGTTTTGTTCCAAGAGTCCCCAGTATTGTTGAAGCAAACCCCGATGACCAGAACACATAAGGTTACACCATCGTCTTTCGCTTGCCTCTCGTTTTGTTCCAAGAGTCCCCAGTATTGTTGAAGCAAACCCCGATGACCAGAACACATAAGGTTACACCATCGTCTTTCGCTTGCCTCTCGTTTTGTTCCAAGAGTCCCCAGTATTGTTGAAGCAAACCCTGATGACCAGAACACATAAGGTTACACCATCGTCTTTCGCTTGCCTCTCGTTTTGTTCCAAGAGTCCCCAGTATTGTTGAAGCAAACCCCGATGACCAGAACACATAAGGTTACACCATCGTCTTTCGCTTGCCTCTCGTTTTGTTTCAAGAGTCCCCAGTATTGTTGAAGCAACCCCGATGACCAGAACACATAAGGTTACACCATCGTCTTTCGCTTGCCTCTCGTTTTGTTCCAAGAGTCCCAGTGCCTTATTGTTGAAGCAAACCCTGATGACCAGAACACATAAGGTTACACCATCGTCTTTCGCTTGCCTCTCGTTTTGTTCCAAGAGTCCACAGTGCCTTATTGTTGAAGCAAACCCTGATGACCAGAACACATAAGGTTACACCATCGTCTTTCGCTTGCCTCTCGTTTTGTTCCAAGAGTCCCCAGTATTGTTGAAGCAAACCCCGATGACCAGAACACATAAGGTTACACCATCGTCTTTCGCTTGCCTCTCGTTTTGTTCCAAGAGTCCCCAGTGCCTTATTGTTGAAGCAAACCCCGATGACCAGAACACATAAGGTTACACCATCGTCTTTCGCTTGCCTCTCGTTTTGTTCCAAGAGTCCCCAGTGCCTTATTGTTGAAGCAAACCCCGATGACCAGAACACATAAGGTTACACCATCGTCTTTCGCTTGCCTCTCGTTTTGTTCCAAGAGTCCCCAGTATTGTTGAAGCAAACCCCGATGACCAGAACACATAAGGTTACACCATCGTCTTTCGCTTGCCTCTCGTTTTGTTTCAAGAGTCCCCAGTGCCTTATTGTTGAAGCAAACCCTGATGACCAGAACACATAAGGTTACACCATCGTCTTTCGCTTGCCTCTCGTTTTGTTCCAAGAGTCCCCAGTATTGTTGAAGCAAGCCCCGATGACCAGAACACATAAGGTTACACCATCGTCTTTCGCTTGCCTCTCGTTTTGTTGCAAGAGTCCCCAGTGTATTGTTGAAGCAAACCCCGATGACCAGAACACATAAGGTTACACCATCGTCTTTCGCTTGCCTCTCGTTTTGTTCCAAGAGTCCCCAGTGCCTTATTGTTGAAGCAAACCCCGATGACCAGAACACATAAGGTTACACCATCGTCTTTCGCTTGCCTCTCGTTTTGTTCCAAGAGTCCCCAGTATTGTTGAAGCATGCCCTGATGACCAGAACACATATGGTTACACCATCGTCTTTCGCTTGCCTCTCGTTTTGTTCCAAGAGTCCCCAGTATTGTTGAAGCAAACCCCGATGACCAGAACACATAAGGTTACACCATCGTCTTTCGCTTGCCTCTCGTTTTGTTCCAAGAGTCCCCAGTATTGTTGAAGCAAGCCCCGATGACCAGAACACATAAGGTTACACCATCGTCTTTCGCTTGCCTCTCGTTTTGTTCCAAGAGTCCACAGTGCCTTATTGTTGAAGCAAACCCTGATGACCAGAACACATAAGGTTACACCATCGTCTTTCGCTTGCCTCTCGTTTTGTTCCAAGAGTCCACAGTGCCTTATTGTTGAAGCAAACCCTGATGACCAGAACACATAAGGTTACACCATCGTCTTTCGCTTGCCTCTCGTTTTGTTCCAAGAGTCCCCAGTGCCTTATTGTTGAAGCAAACCCCGATGACCAGAACACATAAGGTTACACCATCGTCTTTCGCTTGCCTCTCGTTTTGTTCCAAGAGTCCCCAGTGCCTTATTGTTGAAGCAAACCCCGATGACCAGAACACATAAGGTTACACCATCGTCTTTCGCTTGCCTCTCGTTTTGTTCCAAGAGTCCCCAGTGCCTTATTGTTGAAGCAAACCCGATGACCAGAACACATAAGGTTACACCATCGTCTTTCGCTTGCCTCTCGTTTTGTTCCAAGAGTCCCCAGTATTGTTGAAGCAAACCCCGATGACCAGAACACATAAGGTTACACCATCGTCTTTCGCTTGCCTCTCGTTTTGTTTCAAGAGTCCCCAGTGCCTTATTGTTGAAGCAAACCCCGATGACCAGAACACATAAGGTTACACCATCGTCTTTCGCTTGCCTCTCGTTTTGTTCCAAGAGTCCCCAGTATTGTTGAAGCAAACCCCGATGACCAGAACACATAAGGTTACACCATCGTCTTTCGCTTGCCTCTCGTTTTGTTCCAAGAGTCCCCAGTGCCTTATTGTTGAAGCAAACCCCGATGACCAGAACACATAAGGTTACACCATCGTCTTTCGCTTGCCTCTCGTTTTGTTCCAAGAGTCCCCAGTGCCTTATTGTTGAAGCAAACCCCGATGACCAGAACACATAAGGTTACACCATCGTCTTTCGCTTGCCTCTCGTTTTGTTCCAAGAGTCCCCAGTATTGTTGAAGCAAACCCCGATGACCAGAACACATAAGGTTACACCATCGTCTTTCGCTTGCCTCTCGTTTTGTTCCAAGAGTCCCCAGTATTGTTGAAGCATGCCCCGATGACCAGAACACATAAGGTTACACCATCGTCTTTCGCTTGCCTCTCGTTTTGTTCCAAGAGTCCCCAGTATTGTTGAAGCATGCCCCGATGACCAGAACACATAAGGTTACACCATCGTCTTTCGCTTGCCTCTCGTTTTGTTCCAAGAGTCCCCAGTATTGTTGAAGCAAGCCCCGATGACCAGAACACATAAGGTTACACCATCGTCTTTCGCTTGCCTCTCGTTTTGTTCCAAGAGTCCCCAGTGTTGTTGAAGCAAACCCCGATGACCAGAACACATAAGGTTACACCATCGTCTTTCGCTTGCCTCTCGTTTTGTTCCAAGAGTCCCCAGTATTGTTGAAGCAAGCCCCGATGACCAGAACACATAAGGTTACACCATCGTCTTTCGCTTGCCTCTCGTTTTGTTCCAAGAGTCCCCAGCCTTATTGTTGAAGCAACCCCGATGACCAGAACACATAAGGTTACACCATCGTCTTTCGCTTGCCTCTCGTTTTGTTCCAAGAGTCCCCAGTATTGTTGAAGCAAACCCCGATGACCAGAACACATAAGGTTACACCATCGTCTTTCGCTTGCCTCTCGTTTTGTTCCAAGAGTCCCCAGTATTGTTGAAGCATGCCCCGATGACCAGAACACATAAGGTTACACCATCGTCTTTCGCTTGCCTCTCGTTTTGTTCCAAGAGTCCCCAGTATTGTTGAAGCAAACCCCGATGACCAGAACACATAAGGTTACACCATCGTCTTTCGCTTGCCTCTCGTTTTGTTCCAAGAGTCCCCAGTATTGTTGAAGCAAACCCCGATGACCAGAACACATAAGGTTACACCATCGTCTTTCGCTTGCCTCTCGTTTTGTTCCAAGAGTAACCAGTGCCTTATTGTTGAAGCAAACCCCGATGACCAGAACACATACGGTTACACCATCGTCTTTCGCTTGCCTCTCGTTTTGTTCCAAGAGTCCCCAGTATTGTTGAAGCAAACCCCGATGACCAGAACACATAAGGTTACACCATCGTCTTTCGCTTGCCTCTCGTTTTGTTCCAAGAGTCCCCAGTATTGTTGAAGCATGCCCCGATGACCAGAACACATAAGGTTACACCATCGTCTTTCGCTTGCCTCTCGTTTTGTTCCAAGAGTCCCCAGTATTGTTGAAGCATGCCCCGATGACCAGAACACATAAGGTTACACCATCGTCTTTCGCTTGCCTCTCGTTTTGTTCCAAGAGTCCCCAGTATTGTTGAAGCAAGCCCCGATGACCAGAACACATAAGGTTACACCATCGTCTTTCGCTTGCCTCTCGTTTTGTTCCAAGAGTCCCCAGTATTGTTGAAGCAAACCCCGATGACCAGAACACATAAGGTTACACCATCGTCTTTCGCTTGCCTCTCGTTTTGTTCCAAGAGTCCCCAGTATTGTTGAAGCAAGCCCCGATGACCAGAACACATAAGGTTACACCATCGTCTTTCGCTTGCCTCTCGTTTTGTTCCAAGAGTCCCCAGTATTGTTGAAGCAAACCCCGATGACCAGAACACATAAGGTTACACCATCGTCTTTCGCTTGCCTCTCGTTTTGTTCCAAGAGTCCCCAGTATTGTTGAAGCATGCCCGATGACCAGAACACATAAGGTTACACCATCGTCTTTCGCTTGCCTCTCGTTTTGTTCCAAGAGTCCCCAGTATTGTTGAAGCAAACCCCGATGAGCAGAACACATAAGGTTACACCATCGTCTTTCGCTTGCCTCTCGTTTTGTTCCAAGAGTCCCCAGTATTGTTGAAGCAAACCCCGATGACCAGAACACATAAGGTTACACCATCGTCTTTCGCTTGCCTCTCGTTTTGTTCCAAGAGTCCCCAGTATTGTTGAAGCAAACCCCGATGACCAGAACACATAAGGTTACACCATCGTCTTTCGCTTGCCTCTCGTTTTGTTCCAAGAGTCCCCAGTATTGTTGAAGCAAACCCCGATGACCAGAACACATAAGGTTACACCATCGTCTTTCGCTTGCCTCTCGTTTTGTTCCAAGAGTCCCCAGTATTGTTGAAGCAAACCCCGATGACCAGAACACATAAGGTTACATCATCGTCTTTCGCTTGCCTCTCGTTTTGTTCCAAGAGTCCCCAGTATTGTTGAAGCAAACCCCGATGACCAGAACACATAAGGTTACACCATCGTCTTTCGCTTGCCTCTCGTTTTGTTCCAAGAGTCCCCAGTATTGTTGAAGCATGCCCTGATGACCAGAACACATAAGGTTACACCATCGTCTTTCGCTTGCCTCTCGTTTTGTTCCAAGAGTCCCCAGTATTGTTGAAGCAAATCCTGACGACCAGAACACATAAGGTTACACCATCGTCTTTCGCTTGCCTCTCGTTTTGTTCCAAGAGTCCCCAGTATTGTTGAAGCAAACCCTGATGACCAGAACACATAAGGTTACACCATCGTCTTTCGCTTGCCTCTCGTTTTGTTCCAAGAGTCCCCAGTATTGTTGAAGCAAACCCTGATGACCAGAACACATAAGGTTACACCATCGTCTTTCGCTTGCCTCTCGTTTTGTTCCAAGAGTCCCCAGTATTGTTGAAGCAAGCCCCGATGACCAGAACACATAAGGTTACACCATCGTCTTTCGCTTGCCTCTCGTTTTGTTCCAAGAGTCCCCAGTATTGTTGAAGCAAACCCCGATGACCAGAACACATAAGGTTACACCATCGTCTTTCGCTTGCCTCTCGTTTTGTTCCAAGAGTCCCCAGTATTGTTGAAGCAAACCCCGATGACCAGAACACATAAGGTTACACCATCGTCTTTCGCTTGCCTCTCGTTTTGTTCCAAGAGTCCCCAGTATTGTTGAAGCAAACCCCGATGACCAGAACACATAAGGTTACACCATCGTCTTTCGCTTGCCTCTCGTTTTGTTTCAAGAGTCCACAGTGCCTTTTTTTGAAGCAAGCCCCGATGACCAGAACACATAAGGTTACACCATCGTCTTTCGCTTGCCTCTCGTTTTGTTTCAAGAGTCCACAGTGCCTTATTGTTGAAGCAAGCCCCGATGACCAGAACACATAAGGTTACACCATCGTCTTTCGCTTGCCACTCGTTTTGTTCCAAGAGTCCCCAGTATTGTTGAAGCAAACCCCGATGACCAGAACACATAAGGTTACACCATCGTCTTTCGCTTGCCTCTCGTTTTGTTCCAAGAGTCCCCAGTGCCTTATTGTTGAAGCAAGCCCCGATGACCAGAACACATAAGGTTACACCATCGTCTTTCGCTTGCCTCTCGTTTTGTTCCAAGAGTCCCCAGTATTGTTGAAGCAAACCCCGATGACCAGAACACATAAGGTTACACCATCGTCTTTCGCTTGCCTCTCGTTTTGTTCCAAGAGTCCCCAGTATTGTTGAAGCAAGCCCCGATGACCAGAACACATAAGGTTACACCATCGTCTTTCGCTTGCCTCTCGTTTTGTTCCAAGAGTCCCCAGTATTGTTGAAGCATGCCCTGATGACCAGAACACATAAGGTTACACCATCGTCTTTCGCTTGCCTCTCGTTTTGTTCCAAGAGTCCCCAGTATTGTTGAAGCAAACCCCGATGACCAGAACACATAAGGTTACACCATCGTCTTTCGCTTGCCTCTCGTTTTGTTTCAAGAGTCCACAGTGCCTTATTGTTGAAGCAAGCCCCGATGACCAGAACACATAAGGTTACACCATCGTCTTTCGCTTGCCTCTCGTTTTGTTTCAAGAGTCCACAGTGCCTTATTGTTGAAGCAAGCCCCGATGACCAGAACACATAAGGTTACACCATCGTCTTTCGCTTGCCTCTCGTTTTGTTCCAAGAGTCCCCAGTATTGTTGAAGCAAACCCCGATGACCAGAACACATAAGGTTACACCATCGTCTTTCGCTTGCCTCTCGTTTTGTTCCAAGAGTCCCCAGTGCCTTATTGTTGAAGCAAGCCCCGATGACCAGAACACATAAGGTTACACCATCGTCTTTCGCTTGCCTCTCGTTTTGTTCCAAGAGTCCCCAGTATTGTTGAAGCAAACCCCGATGACCAGAACACATAAGGTTACACCATCGTCTTTCGCTTGCCTCTCGTTTTGTTCCAAGAGTCCCCAGTATTGTTGAAGCAAGCCCCGATGACCAGAATACATAAGGTTACACCATCGTCTTTCGCTTGCCTCTCGTTTTGTTCCAAGAGTCCCCAGTATTGTTGAAGCAAACCCTGATGACCAGAACACATAAGGTTACACCATCGTCTTTCGCTTGCCTCTCGTTTTGTTCCAAGAGTCCCCAGTATTGTTGAAGCAAACCCAGATGACCAGAACACATAAGGTTACACCATCGTCTTTCGCTTGCCTCTCGTTTTGTTCCAAGAGTCCCCAGTATTGTTGAAGCAAACCCTGATGACCAGAACACATAAGGTTACACCATCGTCTTTCGCTTGCCTCTCGTTTTGTTCCAAGAGTCCCCAGTATTGTTGAAGCAAACCCTGATGACCAGAACACATAAGGTTACACCATCGTCTTTCGCTTGCCTCTCGTTTTGTTCCAAGAGTCCCCAGTATTGTTGAAGCAAACCCTGATGATCAGAACACATAAGGTTACACCATCGTCTTTCGCTTGCCTCTCGTTTTGTTCCAAGAGTCCCCAGTATTGTTGAAGCATGCCCCGATGACCAGAACACATTAGGTTACACCATCGTCTTTCGCTTGCCTCTCGTTTTGTTCCAAGAGTCCCCAGTATTGTTGAAGCATGCCCCGATGACCAGAACACATAAGGTTACACCATCGTCTTTCGCTTGCCTCTCGTTTTGTTCCAAGAGTCCCCAGTATTGTTGAAGCAAACCCCGATGACCAGAACACATAAGGTTACACCATCGTCTTTCGCTTGCCTCTCGTTTTGTTCCAAGAGTCCCCAGTGCCTTATTGTTGAAGCAAACCCCGATGACCAGAACACATAAGGTTACACCATCGTCTTTCGCTTGCCTCTCGTTTTGTTCCAAGAGTCCCCAGTGCCTTATTGTTGAAGCAAACCCCGATGACCAGAACACATAAGGTTACACCATCGTCTTTCGCTTGCCTCTCGTTTTGTTCCAAGAGTCCCCAGTGCCTTATTGTTGAAGCAAACCCCGATGACCAGAACACATAAGGTTACACCATCGTCTTTCGCTTGCCTCTCGTTTTGTTCCAAGAGTCCCCAGTATTGTTGAAGCAAACCCTGATGACCAGAACACATAAGGTTACACCATCGTCTTTCGCTTGCCTCTCGTTTTGTTCCAAGAGTCCCCAGTATTGTTGAAGCAAACCCTGATGACCAGAACACATAAGGTTACACCATCGTCTTTCGCTTGCCTCTCGTTTTGTTCCAAGAGTCCCCAGTATTGTTGAAGCAAGCCCCGATGACCAGAACACATAAGGTTACACCATCGTCTTTCGCTTGCCTCTCGTTTTGTTCCAAGAGTCCCCAGTATTGTTGAAGCAAACCCCGATGACCAGAACACATAAGGTTACACCATCGTCTTTCGCTTGCCTCTCGTTTTGTTCCAAGAGTCCCCAGTATTGTTGAAGCAAACCCCGATGACCAGAACACATAAGGTTACACCATCGTCTTTCGCTTGCCTCTCGTTTTGTTCCAAGAGTCCCCAGTATTGTTGAAGCAAACCCCGATGACCAGAACACATAAGGTTACACCATCGTCTTTCGCTTGCCTCTCGTTTTGTTTCAAGAGTCCACAGTGCCTTATTTTGAAGCAAGCCCCGATGACCAGAACACATAAGGTTACACCATCGTCTTTCGCTTGCCTCTCGTTTTGTTTCAAGAGTCCACAGTGCCTTATTGTTGAAGCAAGCCCCGATGACCAGAACACATAAGGTTACACCATCGTCTTTCGCTTGCCACTCGTTTTGTTCCAAGAGTCCCCAGTATTGTTGAAGCAAACCCCGATGACCAGAACACATAAGGTTACACCATCGTCTTTCGCTTGCCTCTCGTTTTGTTCCAAGAGTCCCCAGTGCCTTATTGTTGAAGCAAGCCCCGATGACCAGAACACATAAGGTTACACCATCGTCTTTCGCTTGCCTCTCGTTTTGTTCCAAGAGTCCCCAGTATTGTTGAAGCAAACCCCGATGACCAGAACACATAAGGTTACACCATCGTCTTTCGCTTGCCTCTCGTTTTGTTCCAAGAGTCCCCAGTATTGTTGAAGCAAGCCCCGATGACCAGAACACATAAGGTTACACCATCGTCTTTCGCTTGCCTCTCGTTTTGTTCTAAGAGTCCCCAGTATTGTTGAAGCATGCCCTGATGACCAGAACACATAAGGTTACACCATCGTCTTTCGCTTGCCTCTCGTTTTGTTCCAAGAGTCCCCAGTATTGTTGAAGCAAACCCGATGACCAGAACACATAAGGTTACACCATCGTCTTTCGCTTGCCTCTCGTTTTGTTTCAAGAGTCCACAGTGCCTTATTGTTGAAGCAAGCCCCGATGACCAGAACACATAAGGTTACACCATCGTCTTTCGCTTGCCTCTCGTTTTGTTTCAAGAGTCCACAGTGCCTTATTGTTGAAGCAAGCCCCGATGACCAGAACACATAAGGTTACACCATCGTCTTTCGCTTGCCTCTCGTTTTGTTCCAAGAGTCCCCAGTATTGTTGAAGCAAACCCCGATGACCAGAACACATAAGGTTACACCATCGTCTTTCGCTTGCCTCTCGTTTTGTTCCAAGAGTCCCCAGTGCCTTATTGTTGAAGCAAGCCCCGATGACCAGAACACATAAGGTTACACCATCGTCTTTCGCTTGCCTCTCGTTTTGTTCCAAGAGTCCCCAGTATTGTTGAAGCAAACCCGATGACCAGAACACATAAGGTTACACCATCGTCTTTCGCTTGCCTCTCGTTTTGTTCCAAGAGTCCCCAGTATTGTTGAAGCAAGCCCCGATGACCAGAACACATAAGGTTACACCATCGTCTTTCGCTTGCCTCTCGTTTTGTTCCAAGAGTCCCCAGTATTGTTGAAGCAAACCCTGATGACCAGAACACATAAGGTTACACCATCGTCTTTCGCTTGCCTCTCGTTTTGTTCCAAGAGTCCCCAGTATTGTTGAAGCAAACCCAGATGACCAGAACACATAAGGTTACACCATCGTCTTTCGCTTGCCTCTCGTTTTGTTCCAAGAGTCCCCAGTATTGTTGAAGCAAACCCTGATGACCAGAACACATAAGGTTACACCATCGTCTTTCGCTTGCCTCTCGTTTTGTTCCAAGAGTCCCCAGTATTGTTGAAGCAAACCCTGATGACCAGAACACATAAGGTTACACCATCGTCTTTCGCTTGCCTCTCGTTTTGTTCCAAGAGTCCCCAGTATTGTTGAAGCAAACCCTGATGATCAGAACACATAAGGTTACACCATCGTCTTTCGCTTGCCTCTCGTTTTGTTCCAAGAGTCCCCAGTATTGTTGAAGCATGCCCCGATGACCAGAACACATTAGGTTACACCATCGTCTTTCGCTTGCCTCTCGTTTTGTTCCAAGAGTCCCCAGTATTGTTGAAGCATGCCCCGATGACCAGAACACATAAGGTTACACCATCGTCTTTCGCTTGCCTCTCGTTTTGTTCCAAGAGTCCCCAGTATTGTTGAAGCAAACCCCGATGACCAGAACACATAAGGTTACACCATCGTCTTTCGCTTGCCTCTCGTTTTGTTCCAAGAGTCCCCAGTGCCTTATTGTTGAAGCAAACCCCGATGACCAGAACACATAAGGTTACACCATCGTCTTTCGCTTGCCTCTCGTTTTGTTCCAAGAGTCCCCAGTGCCTTATTGTTGAAGCAAACCCCGATGACCAGAACACATAAGGTTACACCATCGTCTTTCGCTTGCCTCTCGTTTTGTTCCAAGAGTCCCCAGTATTGTTGAAGCAAACCCCGATGACCAGAACACATAAGGTTACACCATCGTCTTTCGCTTGCCTCTCGTTTTGTTCCAAGAGTCCCCAGTATTGTTGAAGCATGCCCCGATGACCAGAACACATAAGGTTACACCATCGTCTTTCGCTTGCCTCTCGTTTTGTTCCAAGATTCCCAAGTATTGTTGAAGCATGCCCCGATGACCAGAACACATAAGGTTACACCATCGTCTTTCGCTTGCCTCTTGTTTTGTTCAAAGAGTCCCCAGTATTGTTGAAGCAAACCCCGATGACCAGAACACATAAGGTTACACCATCGTCTTTCGCTTGCCTCTCGTTTTGTTCCAAGAGTCCCCAGTGCCTTATTGTTGAAGCAAACCCCGATGACCAGAACACATAAGGTTACACCATCGTCTTTCGCTTGCCTCTCGTTTTGTTCCAAGAGTCCACAGTATTGTTGAAGCAAACCCTGATGACCAGAACACATAAGGTTACACCATCGTCTTTCGCTTGCCTCTCGTTTTGTTCCAAGAGTCCCCAGTATTGTTGAAGCAAGCCCCGATGACCAGAACACATAAGGTTACACCATCGTCTTTCGCTTGCCTCTCGTTTTGTTCCAAGAGTCCCCAGTATTGTTGAAGCATGCCCCGATGACCAGAACACATAAGGTTACACCATCGTCTTTCGCTTGCCTCTCGTTTTGTTCCAAGAGTCCCCAGTATTGTTGAAGCAAGCCCCGATGACCAGAACACATAAGGTTACACCATCGTCTTTCGCTTGCCTCTCGTTTTGTTCCAAGAGTCCCCAGTATTGTTGAAGCAAGCCCCGATGACCAGAACACATAAGGTTACACCATCGTCTTTCGCTTGCCTCTCGTTTTGTTCCAAGAGTCCCCAGTATTGTTGAAGCAAGCCCTGATGACCAGAACACATAAGGTTACACCATCGTCTTTCGCTTGCCTCTCGTTTTGTTCCAAGAGTCCCCAGTATTGTTGAAGCAAACCCCGATGACCAGAACACATAAGGTTACACCATCGTCTTTCGCTTGCCTCTCGTTTTGTTCCAAGAGTCCCCAGTATTGTTGAAGCAAACCCCGATGACCAGAACACATAAGGTTACACCATCGTCTTTCGCTTGCCTCTCGTTTTGTTCCAAGAGTCCCCAGTATTGTTGAAGCAAACCCCGATGACCAGAACACATAAGGTTACACCATCACAACTGATGCTTCTCTGTAGTTGAAGATCGTTAATTATCCCCGATAACACTATCACCCTAGCACATCATCATCATCATCATCATCATCATCATCATCGAGTGTCATCTCCGCATCGAAGGTTGGCTACCATGGAGCGCCATTCAGCTCTGTCTCTTGCTTTGATGGTACTGGTTATCATAGGCTGGTTTTTCCATCTTTTGCTGTTACTCGTCCATGTTAGTCTTGGTCTGCCTCTGCTTCTTTTACCTTCTATTTTTCCCTCCAGGATTACTTTTAGTAGGCTGTTGTGTCTTTTAACATGGCCCAAAAATCGCATTTGTCTTGTTCTAATTGTGTTTAGTAGTTCTCTTTTCATTTTTAGTTGTTTTAAGACTTCATCGCTTGTTTTCTTTCCCTTCCATCCAATTCTACCTGTTCTTCTATATATCCACATTTCAAAGGCTTTAATTCCCCGTTCTGTTTTCGTGTCTAATATCCATGTTTTTGCACCATTTAGGAATGTTGAGAAGACATAACATTTCGCTATTCTTAGTTTAAGCCCTGGTGTTATTTCTTTTAGTGTTAGTATATTCTTTATGACATTAAAATTACTTTTTGCCATTCCTATTCTTTTGTTTATTTCAGTTTCACATTTTCCATCACTGGTTATAGAACCAGTTATAGAACTGGTTATTGCACATACTAGAGAAAAACAATTAACAGTTGCTCCACAAACAATAATAACAATATATCTATAACAACTCATCTATGACAAATCATTAACTGTTTTATGAAACTGAGTCTACTAAAGGCCTGAGTTTACATTTTCTCACTTACTAAACATTGGAAAGAACCACCGCATAGACATCTTACAGTGAAATTTAAGCTCACGGCAAGTTGGAGAGGATAATAATGGAGGGTATGATTCATGTTATACGAGACGGGGGGTGGGGGGTGGCAGACAAAGAAAGTGTTTTAAAGAAATTAAAGATGTCTTGGACATGACAACAGATAAAGTGGGAGATCTGGCTAGAGACGGAGATCCTTTCAGACAGGATGTGACGAGCACAATGTTCTGTGGGAGATCTGGCTAGGGAGAGAGATTCTTTCAGACGGGATGTGACGAGCACAATGTTCTGTGGAAGATCTAGCTAGAGACATAGATTCTTTCAGACTGGCTGTGTTAAATGCAACGTTCAGTGGAAGATCTAACTAGAGACATAGATTCTTTCAGACTGTCTGTGCTGAATGCAATGTTCAGTGGAAGATCTAGCTAGAGACATAGATTATTTCAGACTGTCTGTGCTGAATGCAATGTTCAGTGGAAGATCTAGCTAGAGACATAGATTCTTTCAGACTGTCTGTGTTAAATGCAACGTTCAGTGGAAGATCTAACTAGAGACATAGATTCTTTCAGACTGTCTGTGATGAATGCAACGTTCAGTGGAAGATCTAGCTAGAGACATAGATTCTTTCAGATGGTATGTGACGATTACAAAGTTCTGTTGGAGATATGGCTAAAGACAGAGAGTCCATCAGATCGGCTGTCATGAGTACAACTTTCTACGTAAGGCATGCAACCCGATGATGATGATGATGATGTTGCACCTCCTTTTTTTTATTAAAAAAATGTTTTTTTTTTCTTTCTAATCTTTTATTTGTATCCGTCTGGCGTCTTCTAAATTATTGGGGATAATATTACTAGTGTCTTAATCCAAAACGTGAAAGCTAGCGCACGTTCTGTTTTCCTGACAAATGCTGTAATTAACTTCTTAAAATAGTCTCAAATACTCGTATAAATCATCCTGGACTAATTCATAATTTGCGTGTGTCATTCCATATAATAGATTGTGGAAAAAAAAAACAGTATCGAATAACGAAAACCATTAGTCGAGACATTAGGAGTTTAATGTGCAGAAATATAACGTCTGGTTATAAAGAAAAGTCCAGAGAATTGCATGTTTTCATCACATTTACGCGAAACCCAATTAAAAAGATTAGAAGAAATCTGATAAGATTTACTGTTTAAATGGATGCAGTAGCTGCCCATTAACCAGAGGTGCTTGAATTAAACGGAAATGTGTTTAAATAGCTTGTATAGTGTTGATGAATGCATCTTTGAGATAGTTTTGAACCAAGTAAGTACCGGTAGCACGCAAAATACTTACTTTCTCTTTCATGTTTGTGTTATGCCCCTTGACTTGCACGTACTTGGAAAGGAGAAGCTTGTAAAAGAGTTCTCTCCCCGAAATACTCTAGCTTAGTAAACTTAATATACGGAAGCAATTTGAAGCCGCGATAGCTCAGTGGTTAGAGAACTAGACTACAGAGTATAATAGGTCGAGTTCGATCCCGATCAACGGTTTCCGTGCTCGCCCAGCCTTTAACGGGTACCGGATTTTTTTTAAAATGTGAAATTAAACAGCACGGGCGTAATGCCGACCACATTACCCCAAAAATCATGTGCCGGAAGTCTCAAAAAATTATGGTCACTAACATCATGTTACCTATACGCCACATGACGAGACGGGGCTCTTTACATTTTTTATAAAACCGATGTAATTTATTTAACAGAAACATTGATTTGTAAATAGAATACTTAGTTGAGCGGCGTGCCCTTGATGAGCCTTTTATTTGCTAACGTCTTTCCCTACTGGGGGTAGAGAGTGGATAACATAATGTAAAGTCTGCAATCTGTTTATTTAAGTAAAGAAAAAAAAAGGATCTGTCTGAGAGAGCGCGGTCAGATATTGAAGGATTCTCCACTAAACTTTGAAATTGATGTTTAGACACGTTTATTGTCAATCGTTTGGTTCTGGTTATCTGTCTATCGTTGTTTATTTGTTTGTCTGTCTGTTTGTCTGCCGGGTCTGTCTGTCTCTAGTCCACCTTTTCCGTCCTTTATCTTCTACATCCAATAACCAAGCATCTCCATCCATCAAAATGCATATCCCTTAGTCTGTAAACCTGCATCTATCCAACGATTCATTCACCAGTCCATCCATCCATCCATCCATCCATCCATCCATCCATCCATCCATCCATCCATCCATCCATCCATCCATCCATCCATCCATCCATCCATCCATCCATCCATCCATCCATCCATCTATCCATCCATCCATCCATCCATCATCAGGACACTCAAATTGTGTGAGGTTGAGTGGTTAGCTCGCTCGTCCCCAGATCAGAAGGGTCTAGAGTTAACTCCCAGAAATAAAAAAAAAAAAATATATATATATATATAATGATCGACAAGTCTCCGGAATTTACCCACGCTCTAAAAATGGGTACCATACAATTTTCTGGGAAGTAAAGGCGGTATGGCGTGATACCGACCACCTCCCCCAAAAGTGAGCAGTGATCATAGAAAAATATGGTCACTAACACCATATTCCCTATACGCCACTTGGCGTGACGGGGGTACTTTAATATTTTTACTTTTATATTACTATACGGTTATTTATATGCTATCTTATAATGTATCTATTTATATTGCTACCTTGTATGACTATTTTGTGGCGATTCATGACTGTACAAAGAAATTACGACGGTGGTTTCCTGGAATTGTAACAACTGGAAAAATTGAGGGACGAAGAGATAGAGGGAAGCAAAGAGAAAAAATACCAGACAGCTTAAGAGAATGGCTTGGCAGAAGGTCAACAACAGAAATGATAAATAACTGTCGAGATTGAAAGTTGTGGAGAGACATGATCACCTACGCCAGCAGGCTCGGTACTTGATGAAGATGATATTACTGTAAGACTATATATATTGCTATCTTATATTACTGTAAGACTATTTATATATAGCTTGTATGTGCATTTAATTTCATGTCCTTGGTTAGTGTAACACTTCTAGAACTGTTTGGAAATGTGTAGCCGATTGCATGTCTGGACGGTATATGTAAAAACCTCTAAAAATACACCCGATATTGGTTACTGGAATCGATCTCATGCATACTAAGCAGTCCCACAGGATCTCAGACGTTTTTCTTGTTTTTGCGACTATGGTCAGGGTTCTATTAGCAGTGAATATCTAATTGGACGAACATCCTGGTCGTACACTTAGATGCCAGCTCGTGCTTCTATACATTTATCTTCTTGTTTTCTCAAGTTTTATTGTGGAATCAAATTCTTCTTCTTCCTCTTCTTACTCTTCTTCTTCCTTCTCTTCTTCTTTTTCATTTTCTTCTCCTCCCTTTGCCCTTTGCTTGTATACATTTAATTGCCTGTTTTCAAAAGTTTTATTATGCGATAGAATCTTCTTCTTCTTCTTCTTCCTCTTCTGCTGTTTTCTTCTTCTTCCTCTTGTTTCTTCTCCTTCTTCAACTTCTTCTCCTCTTCCTCCTCCTCCATCATCTTCTCCTTCTCCTCCTTCACCTTCTCCTCCTCCTTCTTCTTCGTCTACTCATCTTCCTCCTCCAACTTCTCCTTCTTCTTTTCCTCCTCTTTCTCCTTCTTCATCTTCTTCTTTTTCTCCTCCTCCTCCGTCTTCTCCTCCTCCTCCACATTCTTCTCCTCCTTCTTCATCTTCTTCTTCTTCTTTTCCTCCTTCTTCTTCTTTTTCTCCTCCTCCTCCGTCTTCTCCTCCTCCTCCACATTCTTCTCCTCCTCCTTCTTCTTCGTCTACTCTCTTACTCCTCCTGCTACTTTTTCTTCTACTCCTCCTCCTTCTTCTTCGTCTACTCTCTTACTCCTCCTGCTACTTTTTCTTCTACTCCTCCTCCTTCTTCTTCGTCTACTCTCTTACTCCTCCTGCTACTTTTTCTTCTTCTCCTCCTTCTTCTCCTCCTCCTTCTTCTTCGTCTACTCTCTTACTCCTCCTGCTACTTTTTCTTCTTCTCCTCCTTCTTCTCCTCCTCCTCCTCCTCCTTCTTATTCTTCTCCCGTTCTCAACCTCCTTCTTCACCTCCTCATCCTTATTCTTCTTTCTCTTCTCCTAGTCCTCCTCCTCCTTCTTCTCCTCCTCCTCCATCTCCTTCTTCTACTTCTTCTCTTTCTTCTCCTCCTCCTCCTTCTGCTTCTTTTTCTTCTTCTTCTTCTCCCCCTCCTCCTTCTTCTTCTCCTCCCCCTTCTTCTTCTTTTTCTCCTCCTCCTTCTTCTTCTTCTTCTCTCCTCCTCTCTTCTTTCTTCTTTTTCTCCTTCTTCTTCTCCTCCTCCTCCTTTTTCTTCTTTTTCTCTCGTCCTCCTCCTTCTCCTTTTTCTTCTTCTCCTCCTCCTTTTTCTTCTCCTCTTTCTTCTTCTCCTCCTCCTCCTCCTCATCCGTCTTCATCTTCTCCTCTTCCACCTCCTTCTTCTTCATTTCCTCCTTCTTCTTCTTCTTCTCTTCCTCCTCCTTCTCCTCCACCTCCTCCTCCTTCTCCTCCACCTCCTTCTCCTTCTTCTCCACCTCCTCCTCCTTCTTCTCCTCCTCCTCCTTCTTCTTCTTCTCCTCCTTCTTCTCATCCTCCTCCTCCTTCTTCTCCACCTCCTCCTCCTTCTTCTCCTCCTCCTCCTTCTTCTTCTTCTCCTCCTTCTTCTCATCCTCCTCCTACTTCTTCTCCACTCCTCCTTCTCCTCCACCTCCTCCTCCTTCTTCTCCTCCTCCTCCTTCTTCTCCACCTCCTTCTTCTCCTCCTCCTCCTTCTTCTCCTCCTCCTCCTTCTTCTTCTTCTCCTCCTTCTTCTCATCCTCCTCCTCCTTCTTCACCACCTCCTCCTTCTCCTCCACCTCCTCCTCCTTCTTTTCCACCTCCTCCTCCTTCTTCTCCACCTCCTCCTTCTTCTCCACCTCCTCCTCCTTCTCCTCCACCTCCTCCTCCTTCTTCTCCACCTCCTCCTTCTCCTCCACCTCCTCCTCCTTTTCCTCCACCTCCTCCTCCTTCTTCTCCACCTCCTCCTCCTCCTTCTTCTCCACCTCCTCCTTCTTCTCCACCCCCTCCTTCTTCTCCTCCACCTCCTCCTCCTCCTCCTCCTTCTCCTCCACCTCCTCCTCCTTCTTCTCCACCTCCTCCTCCTTCTTCTCCACCTCATCCTCCTTCTTCTCCACCTCCTCCTCCTTCTTCTCCACCTCCTCCTCCTTCTTCTCCACCTCCTATTCCTTCTTCTCCACCTCCTCCTCCTTCTTCTCCACCTCCTCCTCCTTCTTCTCCTCCTCCTCCTTCTTCTTCTTCTCCTCCTTCTTCTCATCCTCCTCCTTCTTCTCCACCTCCTCCTCCTTCTTCTCCTCCTCCTTCTTCTCCACCTCCTCCTCCTTCTTCTCCTCCCCCTCCTTCTTCTTCTTCTCCTCCTTCTTCTCATCCTCCTCCTTCTTCTCCACCTCCTCCTCCTTCTTCTCCTCCTCCTCCTTCTTCTCCACCTCCTCCTCCTTCTTCTCCTCCTCCTCCTTCTTCTCCACCTCCTCCTCCTTCTTCTCATCCTCCTCCTTCTTCTCCACCTCCTCCTCCTTCTTCTCCTCCTCCTTCTTCTCCACCTCCTCCTCCTTCTTCTCCACCTCCTCCTCCTTCTTCTCCACCCCCTCCTCCTTCTTCTCCACCTCCTCCTCCTTCTTCTCCACCTCCTCCTCCTTCTTCTTCTCCTCCTTCTTCTCATCCTCCTCCTTCTTCTCCACCTCCTCCTCCTTCTTCTCATCCTCCTCCTTCTTCTCCACCTCCTCCTCCTTCTTCTCCTCCTCCTCCTTCTTCTTCTTCTCCTCCTTCTTCTCATCCTCCTCCTTCTTCTTCTCCACCTCCTCCTCCTTCTTCTTCTCCTCCTCCTTCTTCTCATCCTCCTCCTTCTTCTTCTCCACCTCCTCCTCCTTCTTCTTCTTCTCCTCCTTCTTCTCATCCTCCTCCTTCTTCTCCACCTCCTCCTCCTTCTTCTTCTCCTCCTCCTTCTTCTCATCCTCCTCCTTCTTCTTCTCCACCTCCTCCTCCTTCTTCTTCTTCTCCTCCTCCTTCTCATCTTTCTCCTTTTCCCCCTTCTTCTTCTTCATGTTCCTCCTCCTTCCCTTTCTCCTTCTCTCCTTCTTCTTCCTACTCTTCTTCTTCCTCCTCCTTCTTATCCCTCCTCCTACTCCCCTTCTCATCATTCTCCTTCTTCTTTCCTTTTCTCCTTCTTCTTCCTCCTCCTTCTTATCCCTCCTCCTACTCCCCTTCTCATCATTCTCCTTCTTCTTTCCTTTTCTCCTTCTTCTTCCTCCTCCTTCTTATCCCTCCTCCTCCTCCCCTTCTCCTCCTCACTCTTCTTGCTCTTCTACATTGGCTCGACACTACCCAACATCTCGCTTCATTCTTCGTTGTCATTTTTCTTTTCTCCTTTACAGTTGGCGTCCTTGTTTAGTATTATAAGCACACATCATTGAAATGTGCTTTGTTCTTGTTTGTAGCCGTCTTCCCGTGTTCTGTATGATTTATTGAGTGAAGTGCTTCAACCATTTGGTGCAGCACTGTTTACAATATTTTGTCAATCTATGTGCTGTAAATGTTGTCAAGTGTGTACATAAACACAGAGAGTACAGATCTCACATTCATTACTACTGATACTTACCATTAGTTTATAATTCCGGCTTAATTATCACAATTTTTATTATTAAAATTAATTTTTTTTTCCGGCTTGCTGCCGGAGCTACTGAGTTAAGTGCTCTGTGCACAACGTGAGCGGTGTTTCAGCCGGATTGTGTCTCGATATTCCGATTGCTAACGATGAATGATAATATCGTATGAGAGGGAACAGATGGCTGTGTTAACTTTCTATGCTGTTTCACCATATGTCTTTTGGCGCCTTCTGAGCCTGCTTTGATGGGGACTGCAGCTACCTTTCTTTGTTAGGGAGATGAGATATTAATTCGGATGATTCCACTGGTACGGGCGCTTGAGCAGTTATGGATTTTAATTCGTTTGCAGTGATACCGGGGCCTTCCATAACCATTGTAATGAGGTCTCCTTTTTCCCTCCTCCTTCTTTTCCTTTATCTTGACGCCCTCTCCTCCTTCTTCGTCTTATCTCTACCATCCTCCATACTCAACCTCTTCTTTTTTCACTTCTCCCCCTTCGTCTTTTTTCCTACCTCATTCTTCCCTTAATTCTCCTCATTCTTCTTCCACTTGTCTTTCCTTTTCCCCATCTTCTTCGTTCGTCTACTTCCCCCCTCCTCTTCTGTCTACGTCTATTTCTATCCTTCTTTCACGCTGCACTTTACTTCTCCCTCGACATTCATCTTCTATCTTTCCTCTTTCTCCTCCTCGCTTTTCGTATTCTTCTCTCTCTCTCTCTCTCTTCCCCCTTTTCCATCTAACGAAAAAAAAAACAAAAAAAAACTATCATGACAGCTCCTTAAGAACCATTACCCTAGATACCCTTGTTCTCCCATTTTCTGGGCCGTTCATTTTCCCGCCATTTCAATGGATCAACTTGCGGTCCACACAATAGCGCCCAAAATAACCACACCCCTGAAACCATCATTATGACTGCACAAATTACCTGCACAAATTATCCCAATCTTCTTACTTGAGGCTGGTGTCTTTCTCGTGTGTTCACCACTTGTCCCATAAAAAAAACACTATTCTCGTATCTTTATTTTTCTTTATAAAATAATATCCCTAACGAGGAAAGTGAATCGCGTGCGTACAACCATCGCACTAGTCCACCAGGTGTTATAATTCATGTCACTGTATCCTCATTTTCATTATTTTCATCTTTTCATCTTTTCATCCTTTTCATGATTTTCATCAATTTCATCATTTTCATTCTTTTCATCATTTTCGTTTTCATCATTTTCATCATTTTCATCATTTTCATCATTTTCATTCTTTTCATCATTTTAATCATTTTCATCATTTTCACCATTTTCATCATTTTCATATTTTAATCTTTTCATCATTTTCATTCTTTTCATCATCTTCATTCTTTTCATCATTTTCACTCTTTTCATCATTTTCATCTTTTTAATCATTTTCATAATTTTCATATTTTCATATTTTCATATTTTCATAATTTTCATCATTTTCACAATTTTCATTATTTTCATCATTTTCATCATTTTCATTCTTTTCATCATTTTCATCTTTTTAATCATTTTCATAATTTTCACATTTTTATATTTTCATCATTTTCACCATTTTCATTATTTTCATAATTTTCATCATTTGTCGTGAAAAAGTTCGTCTGTTTTACGTTTCACTTCATGCCTTCTCCTTTCTTTTCTCCGTATACATTTTCTCATTCTTTCACTTCTTTTTTTGTTTCTTTCCATTCTCCTCATCTCTCTCTCTCTCTCTCTCTCTCTCTCTCTCTCTCTCTCCCCCCATAATTTTTCTTTGATCTTCTCCTTATCCTTTTCTGTGTCTCCCCTCTTTTCTTTATCCTTTATGTTTTTTCCCTTTCCTTCTCTTTCTCTCTTCTTGTTACTCTCTCTTCCTTCTTCGTGTTATTTATACCCTTCTCCTTCTACTCCACCTTTCCTTTTTTACATCTTTATTACTTCTTCTTCTTTGTTATGGCATCCCTCTCCCCCACCTACTTCTTCCCACCCTTCATTATTCTTCTTACAATTCAACTATTCCCCCCCCCCCATCTTCTTCTTCTTCTTCTACTCCTTCTTCCCTTCCAACTCCGCCTTCTTTTTCTCCTTCTCCTTTCAATCTTTTGTCCTCTTCCTCTTCGACGTTCTTTTTCATTCTCTTCTCCTTCTCTCTTCTCCTCCTCGTTCTTGACATTCATTTCCCTCCCCTACTCCTTCTTTCAACTTTCTCCCCACCCGCCGCTCCCTCCTTCTCCCCTCCTTGTGTTTCGTGTTACCTCATCTTCATATCCTGATAGTCCTATCTATTTGTCTCTCCCCTCCTTTGGCCAGAAGTCGACATTCTACTCAGAGGTCAATACGCTTACATGCTTGTTATATAGTAACAGAGTTGCCACTTTGCACAGTCTGAGACCAAAACTTCAGACTAAACTTTACAGTGTGCCACAACTGCGGTTCAGCCTATTCAATTAATTAAAATGTTGTCAGATATATAATGCGTGCCTCAGGGAAGGAAAATAAATAACAATAATAATAAATGGAATAAATCTGTTACACATAATGAATCCGGGAGCCGCGATAGCTCAGTGGTTAGTGAACTGGACTACACAGGACAAAAGGTAGGGTTCGATCCCAACCGACGGCACCGGGTTCACCCAGCCTTAAATGGGTACCAGATTTTTTTTCTGGGAAAGTAAAGCAGCACGGGCGTAATACCGACCACATTACCCAAAAATCATGTGCTGAAGGTCTGTAAAATATAGGGTCACTAACACCATATTTCCCTATACGCCACTTGGCGTGACGGGAGTACTTTACTTTTTTTTTTACATAATGAATCCATTTTGGGCATGCTTATTTTATGGTTATGGTTATGGAAGGCCCCGGTATCACTGCAAACGAATTAAAATCCATAATTGCTTAACCGCCCGTTTCAGTGGAATCATCCGAATTACTATCTCATCTCCCAAACAAAGAAAGGTAGCTGCAAAATCCCATTATAGCAGTCTCAGCACACGCCAAAAGACATAAGGCGAAACCGCACAGAAAGTGAACACAGCCATCTGTTTCCCGTCATACGATATCATCATTCATCGTAATCAATCGGAATATCGAAACACGATCAAAACGGATGACACGCACAGCTCACAGTGTGCACAGAGCACTAAACTCAGTAGCTCCGGCAGCAAGTCGGACTTGGAATATGAGGAAACTGCAACAAGGAACACTTTTCAGACACAGCCTATAATGGTTCCTGCTGCCTATCCGCTATATTGACCGGAAGTTCACGTCCTCCCGAAAATGTTGATCGTCCTATTTTTAAAAAAAATATGTATATCGCTTGATGATGTTAGGACATCGTTATTGTCTTCAAATCCGAACATATGAAGCACAGTTATTCGTCGGATTATCCACATCGTGCATCCAGCAACAGTCGGTAAGCGCTGAGATCTCCCCTGCAATGTGAATCTGTGCAATGATAAACCAGTCCACAAGTCGTACCTTGCTACACTTAATCTCTTGAGAGCACAGAACATCAACCACATGTTCATTAACTATAAACGTTGATTTATTAATACATGATTCTTTATAATCTGTTGACACACTGAAAAAAATTGTACACGGTATATGTCTGTAAGGTACATCCTAAACAATGAGACTGATACCGCCTTCTTGAGAATCCCCTCAACCGTTGCTTCCCGGCGGTTGTCGTTACAAGTATCGTCATTGTTATCAGTTAAAAAAAGCCTTAGTTGAGGAATAAAAGTTCATATATGCCAAATCAATATATTGACAAGGTGGGCCGAAATATTCATTCTCACATTTGCCATCGTTTGGACACATTCCGCTGCCTTTATCACAGAGTGCGCCATTCTGGCAGTCACAATGGAACTTACATTCAAGCTCAAACTAACCGTCCGTACAACCTTGGCCTTAAACTTCTAAGAAAATAATCGTAGTTAGTAGAATGTAGACATGTTTACCAATAATAGTTGATGAATATTTACCAACCATTTATTCTGATGCCAAGTATTTCAGAATAGAAGTCAATCTCTCGTTGCGTTGATATAATTTTTTATAACCGAATCTACAAGCTGAAGTCAAACACTATGCAACTTTGTGGACGTTTTCGTTAGGGCATGATAACTTCATCATCATCATCATCATCATCATCATCATCATCATCATCATCATCATCATCAGGTAATAATAACTTAACTAATAACTTAATCCAGAATAACTTAGAGAAGATAATTATAGAAGGAATAGTTACAGGTAAACGAGAGAGAGAGAGAGAGAGAGAGAGAGAGAGAGGAAGAGAGAGAGGGAAGGGAACGAGAGTAGGAGAGAGTGGGAAGGAAGAGAGAGAGAGGGATCAAGAAAGAGAAAGGGAAAACGAGAGATTGATGAAGAAGCGATAGAGAGGGAGAAATGGAGAAGCGGTAGAGTGAGAGAAATGGAGAAGCGGTAGAGAGGGAGAAATGGAGAAGCGGTAGAGAGGGAGAAATGGAGAAGCGGTAGAGAGGGAGAAATGGATAAGCGGTAGAGAGGGAAAAATGGAGAAGCGGTAGAGAGGGAAAAATGGAGAAGCTGTAGAAAGGAAAAATGGAGAAGCGGTAGAGAGGGATAAATGGAGAAGCGAAAGTTTGAGGAAGGAGGCGAGAGAGAGAGGGAGAGAGAGATAGAGAGGAAACTTGAAAGAGAGAAAGAAACAGAGAGTGACAGGTGTAATATTGAGAGGGAACGAAAGAGAGAAAAAGAGGAAGACTTTGAAGAAGTTGGTAGCAATATATCACAAAAGAGCCGGGATTAGCTACTGCATGCACTGGACACCGCACAGGAGAGAGAAATCTTCAAGGCAACAGCCACGCGAGCACAGTTCCAACAAAGACACCCAGATAGTGATGACAACGAATAAAACATGAGGAAAAAAAACTTTGCACACAAGAAGAACGTGTTTAATGGTAGCTAGGAGATAATTGAAGTAAAAGTAAAGAGCCCCCGTCACGCCAAGTGGCGTATAGGGAATATGGTGTTAGTGACCATAAATTTTACAAACCTTCAGCACATGATTTTTGGGGTAATGTGGTCGATATTACGCCCGTGCCGTTTTACTTTCCCAGAAAAAAAATTCCAGTACCCATTAAAGGCTGGGTGAACCGGAGCCCGTCGGTTGGGCTCGAATCTTACTTCTTGTTTCTATCTACAGTGCATCGTTTCAATTCTGTTGTTGACTGTTTTCCATGCCATGACACAAAGTTATCTAGTATCTTCTCCCTTTGTTGTCCAAAATCTCTCTTTCCTGTACTTTGCCGGTTGTAACCAAGTATTAGGACGAGTCTTAGTGACAGTATTAGGACGAGTCTTAGTGACAGTATTAGGACGAGTCTCAGGGACAGTATTAGGACGAGTCTTAGTGACAGTATTAGGACGAATCTTAGTGACAGTATTAGGACGAGTCTTAGTGACAGTATTAGGACGAGAATTAGTGACAGTATTAGGACGAGAATTAGTGACAGTATTAGGACGAGAATTAGTGACAGTATTAGGACGAGAATTAGTGACAGTATTAGGACGAGAATTAGTGACAGTATTAGGACGAGAATTAGTGACAGTATTAGGACGAGAATTAGTGACAGTATTAGGACGAATCTTAGTGACAGTATTAGGACGAGAATTAGTGACAGTATTAGGACGAGAATTAGTGACAGTATTAGGACGAGAATTAGTGACAGTATTAGGACGAATCTTAGTGACAGTATTAGGACGAATCTTAGTGACAGTATTAGGACGAATCTTAGTGACAGTATTAGGACGAGAATTAGTGACAGTATTAGGACGAGAATTAGTGACAGTATTAGGACGAGAATTAGTGACAGTATTAGGACGAGAATTAGTGACAGTATTAGGACGAATCTTAGTGACAGTATTAGGACGAATCTTAGTGACAGTATTAGGACGAATCTTAGTGACAGTATTAGGACGAATCTTAGTGACAGTATTAGGACGAGTCTTAGTGACAGTATTAGGACGAGACTTAGTGACAGTATTAGGACGAGTCTTGGTGACAGTATTAGGACGAGACTTAGTGACAGTATTAGGACGAGACTTAGTGACAGTATTAGGACAAGTCTTAGTGACAGTATTAGGACGAGACTTAGTGACAGTATTAGGACGAGTCTTAGTGACAGTATTAGGACGAGACTTAGTGACAGTATTAGGACGAGTCTTAGTGACAGTATTAGGACGAGACTTAGTGACAGTATTAGGACGAGTCTTAGTGACAGTATTTGGACGAGACTTAGTGACAGTATTAGGACGAGAATTAGTGACAGTATTAGGACGAGAATTAGTGACAGTATTAGGACGAGAATTAGTGACAGTATTAGGACGAGAATTAGTGACAGTATTAGGACGAGAATTAGTGACAGTATTAGGATGAGACTTTGTGACAGTATTAGGACGAGTCTTAGGACGAGACTTAGTGACAGTATTAGGACGAGAATTAGTGACAGTATTAGGACGAGACTTAGTGACAGTATTAGGACGAGAATTAGTGACAGTATTAGGACGAGAATTAGTGACAGTATTAGGACGAGAATTAGTGACAGTATTAGGACGAGAATTAGTGACAGTATTAGGACGAATCTTAGTGACAGTATTAGGACGAGACTTAGTGACAGTATTAGGGCGAGTCTTAGTGACAGTATTAGGACGAGAATTAGTGACAGTATTAGGACGAGAATTAGTGACAGTATTAGGACGAGTCTTAGTGACAGTATTAGGACGAGAATTAGTGACAGTATTAAGACGAGTCTTAGTGACAGTATTAGGACGAGACTTAGTGACAGTATTAGGACGAGTCTTAGTGACAGTATTAGGACGAGAATTAGTGACAGTATTAGGACGAGACTTAGTGACAGTATTAGGACGAGAATTAGTGACAGTATTAGGACGAGAATTAGTGACAGTATTAGGACGAGAATTAGTGACAGTATTAGGACGAGAATTAGTGACAGTATTAGGACGAATCTTAGTGACAGTATTAGGACGAGACTTAGTGACAGTATTAGGACGAGAATTAGTGACAGTATTAGGACGAATCTTAGTGACAGTATTAGGACGAGTCTTAGTGACAGTATTAGGGCGAGTCTTAGTGACAGTATTAGGGCGAGTCTTAGTGACAGTATTAGGACGAGTCTTAGTGACAGTATTAGGACGAGTCTTAGTGACAGTATTAGGACGAGTCTCAGTGACAGTATTAGGACGAGTCTTAGTGACAGTATTAGGACGAGTCTCACTGACAGTATTAGGACGAGTCTCAGGGACAGTATTAGGACGAGTCTTAGTGACAGTATTAGGACGAGTCTTAGTGACAGTATTAGGACGAGTCTTAGTGACAGTATTAGGACGAGACTTAGTGACAGTATTAGGACGAGTCTTAGTGACAGTATTAGGACGAGTCTTAGTGACAGTATTAGGACGAGTCTTAGTGACAGTATTAGGGCGAGTCTTAGTGACAGTATTAGGGCGAGTCTTAGTGACAGTATTAGGACGAGTCTTAGTGACAGTATTAGGACGAGTCTTAGTTACAGTATTAGGACGAGTCTTAGTGACAGTATTAGGGCGAGTCTTAGTGACACTCTTTATTAATATAACTTCACCACATTATTTTCTGGATAATGTGGTCAGTATTACGCCAGCGCCGTTTATCTTTCCTAGAAAAAAATACCCGGTATTTATTTAAAACTGGGTGAACCTGGTAGTTAACGAGAGCGGACCCTTTGTAGTGAAGATCCTCATCTACTGCTGGAGACTGCTGTGTTGAAGACGGTGAACCGATGGAGCGGGCGGACATCATCAACGCCCTCCGAGATGTCGGAAATGCACGTGACTTCGACAACCATGAGTCCACGTCACTCCTTCGGATGAAAGAGATGGGAGTTAAGATGGGCACAGCCAGAAATGAGAAACTTAGTGGGCGTGTAAGAAGACTTATCAACCAACATAGAACTGGAGTCGTCAGTCGCTGGACACTGCGGGACTTGCTGAGGAGGGGATCTGAGCACTTATGGAGTTTTTCTGAGTGCAATGATGAGGACCCGCAAATAACTCAATAACTCAATAACTCAATAACTCAATCTTTGACTACTGAACTACCTCTTTTGTCGTCTTATCTAAACTACTTTACAGTAGATGACGTTGGGTTGTCTCCCCTTTGAGGGTTAAAAGGTTCATATGTCTATAAATAATATACATGCAGTAGAAAGATGTTTGATACAAATGTATTTAATTATTGCGACGGTCTTTTGTCTATAATTGACAATCGCAACATAGCGCCATTACAGCAATTTAATAGCTTTTTTATATTACCCATCAATACTGGATATAACTGATAAATATAATCGAGGTTTTCAATATATATATATATTTTCTTTATATATATATATATATATATATATATATATATATATATATATATATATATATATATATATATATATACAATTCTCGAACTTTCCCGCCGTGTCCTTCACATTTTCAAGTCAAACATTACGCTAGAAAGAAAACGATTCTTCATGTTTTAAATTCACCATTCACATATATATATATATATAGAGAGAGAGAGAGAGAGGGAGATGGAGAGAGGGAGAGAGAAGGAGAGAGAGAGGGGTACAAGACGGAGAGGGAGAGATGGAGAGGGAGAGAGAGGGGGAGAGAGGAAGAGAGAGGGGAAGAAAGAGGGATAGTGTGGGGTGGAGAAAAAGAGAGCGAGTGAGAGATGGAGAGAGAGAGGGGATAGAGGGAAAGAGAGGGAGAGAGAGGGGGAGAGAGAAAGGGAGAGAGGGAGGAAGAGAGAGGGAGAGAGGGATAAAGAGAGAGGGAGAGCGAGGGAGAGAGAGGAAGAGAGAGGGGGAGAAAGAGGGATAGTGTGGGGTGGAGAAAAAGAGATGGAGTGAGAGATGGAGAGAGAGGGAGAGAGAGAGGGGATAGAGGGGATAGAGGGAAAGAGATGGAGAGAGAGGGGGAGAGAGAAAGGGAGAGAGAGGGAGAGTGAGGGAGAGAGGGAGAGAGGGAAAGCGAGGGAGAGAGAGGGAGGGAGAAAGAGGGAGTGAGGGTGAGAGAGAATAGAGGGAGAGAGAGGGGAGAGAGGGGAGAGAGGGAGAGGGTGAGAGGGAGCGGTATAGCGATGGAGAGAGAGAGAGGGAAAGAGGGAGATAGAATGATAGAGAGGCAGTGAGAGTGCGAGGGGGAGAGAGGGGGAGAGAGAGAGGGAGAGAGAAAGGGAGAGAGGGATGCAAGAGGGAGAGCGAGAGAGGGAGAGAGAGAGGGAGTGGGATGGATGGAGAGGCGAGCGAGAGAGAGAGAGAGGGAGATAGAGGGAAAGCGAGGGAGAAAAAGAGAGGTAGAGAGAGAGAGGGAAATAGAGGGAGAGAGGGGAGAGAGAGAGGGGATAGAAAAGGAGAGGAAAATAGAGGGAGAGAGATATAGAGAGAGAGGGAGAGAGAGGGAAAGAGATGGAGAGTGGAAGAGAGAGGATGAGAAATGAGAAATGAGAGAGAGAGAGAGGGAGAGATGGGTTGCGATAGGAAGAGGGAGAGATGTTGAGAGAGGGGGAGAGAGAAAGAGAGGGAGATAGAGGGAAAGAGAGGGAGAGGGAGGGAGAAAGTGAAGGATAGAAATATGGAGAGATAGGAAGAGAGAGAGAGAGAGCCCGACTTGAGATAAGAGACGAACTTTGGAGACAAGCTAGACAGACTCAAGAATCAGTCCACCCACCAGCAGCAATCAATCAGCACATACCTCTTACACTAGATTATTGTAGGGTAACAGGTTCTACAGTCATCACACGCACACAGACATACATACAGACATACATACAGGCATACATACACTGCTGTAGTAGATTATTGTATTGTAATATCAGCCTCTACAGTCATCACACGCATACAGACATACATACAGACACACATACACTGCTGTAGTAGATTATTGTATTGTAATATCAGCCTCTACAGTCATCAGACGCATACAGACATACATACAGACACACATACACTGCTGTAGTAGATTATTGTATTGTAATATCAGCCTCTACAGTCATCAGACGCATACAGACATACATACAGACACACATACACTGCTGTAGTAGATTATTGTATTATAATATCAGCCTCAACAGTCATCACACGCACATAGACATACATACAGACACACATACAGACACACATACAGGCATACATACACATACACTTCTGTAGTAGATTATTGTATTGTAATATCAGCCTCTACAGTCATCACACGCATACAGACATACATACAGACACACATAAACTGCTGTAGTAGATTATTGTATTGTAATATCAGCTTCTACAGTCATCACACGCACACAGACATACATACAGACACACATACAGACACACATACAGGCATACATACACATAAACTTCTGTAGTAGATTTTTGTATTGTAATATCAGCCTCTACAGTCATCACACGCATACAGACACTCATAGAGACACACACTCACACACACACACAAGCACACACACACAGACACACACACACTGTTCTAGTATACTGTAGGGTAACATCAGGCTCTACAATCATCACACACACACACATATACACATATACACACACACATACACATACATACACGACACACACATACACATACATACACGACACACACATACACATACACGACACACACATACACATACACGACACACACATACACATACATACACGACACACACATACACATACACGACACACACATACACATACACATACACGACACACACATACACACACAAAGAACTACGTTAAACTCGCGTTTGCATGAAATGCGTGGTTTCCATCGCCAAATGATCGACGAGTAGCAGTTGTATGTGTGCGTGTGTGTGTGTGTGTGTGTGTGTATTTTAATTGAAGCGTTCAAGAATTTAAATCTCACTTTAAAGCCACACTATTTATCAATTAACGTTTAATTGACCAGTTACTTAATAAGCGTGAATAATGACAGGGGTTCCCAACATATTGTCACTTGTGTGTCCTTCTGCAAGAATGTGTGAACACACTCATATTATCAAAGTGTTTGCAGTTAATATAGTTGGTGTTTTCTTACCAATGCAGGGGATGATGTTGTGATCAGGGGACAAAGGTTGCTGACAACAAACAGAGCTGGAAACAGCTGGCGACAACTGGCAACACTAGAGCTGGCAACAGCTAGCAACAACAGAGTTGGCAACAACAGAGCTGGCAACAGCTAGCAACAACAGAGCTGGCAACAGATAGCAACAACAGAGCTGGCAACAGCTGGCAACAACAGAGTTGGCAAAAATAGAGTTGGCAACAGCTAGCAACAACAGAGCTGGCAACAGCTAGCAACAACAGAGTTGGCAACAGCTGGCAACAACAGAGCTGGCAACAGCTGGCAACAACAGAGCTGGCAAAAGCTGGCAACAACAGAGCTGGCAACAACAGAGCTGGCAACAGCTGGCAACAACAGAGCTGGCAACAGCTAGCTACAACAGAGCTGGCAACAACAGAGCTGGCAACAGCTGGCAACAACAGAGCTGGCAACAGCTAGCTACAACAGAGCTGGCAATAACAGAGCTGGCAACAAAAGTTTTGGCAACGGCTGGCAACAAAAGAAACTGGCAACAGCTGGCAAAAAAATAGAGCTGGCAGCAACAAAGCTGGCAACAATAGAGCTGGCAAAAACTGAGCTGGGAACAGCTGGCAACAACAGAGCTGGCAACAGCTGGCAACAACAGAGCTGGCAACAACAGAAGTGGCAACAATAGAGCTGGAAACAGTTGACAACAACAGAGTTGGCAACAATAGAGCTGGCAACAACAGAGCTCACAACAATAGAGGTGGCAACAGCTAGCAACATCAGAACTGGCGATAGCTGGTAACGGCTAGCAACAACAGAGGAGGTAACAGCTGATAACAGCTGGCAACAACAGCGGTGGAAACAGCTGGTAACAGCTGACAACAATAGAGGTGGCAACTTTAGGTAACAGCTAGTAACAATAGAGGTGGCAACAGCTTGCAAGAACAGATGTGCAACAACAGAGGTGGCAACAACTAGCAACAACAGATGTGCAACAACAGAGGTGGCAACAGCTGACAACAGCTGGCAACAACAGATGTGCAACAACAGAGTTGGCAACAATAGAGCTGGCAACAACAGAGCTCGCAACAACAGAGCTGGCTACAGCTGGCAAGAACAGAGCTGGGAACAGCTGGCAACAGAGCTGGCAACAGCTGGCAACAACAGCGTTGACGACAACTGGCAACAACAGAGTTGGCAACAGCTGGCAACAACAAAGTTAGCAACAATCGAGCTGGCTACAGCTGGTAACAACAAAGTTTGCAACAACAGAGCTGGCAACAACAGAGTTTGCAACAACAGAGTTGGCAACAACAGAGTTGGCAACAGTTGGCAACAACAGAGTTGGCAACAGCTGGCAAGAACAGAGCTGGGAACAGCTGGCAACAACAGAGTTGACGACAACTGGCAACAACAGAGTTGGCAACAGCTGGCAACAACAGAGTTGGCAACAATCGAGCTGGCTACAGCTGGTAACAACAAAGTTTGCAACAACAGAGCTGGCAACAACAGAGTTTGCAACAACAGAGCTGGCAACAACAGAGCTGGCAACAGAGCTGGCAACAGCTAGCTACAACAGAGCTGGCAACAACAGAGCTGACAACAAAAGTTTTGACAACAGCTGGCAACAAAAGAAGCTGGCAACAGCTGGCAACAACAGAGCTGGCAATAACAGAGCTGACAACAGCTGCCAACAACAGAGCTGGCAACAGAGCTGGCAACAGATAGTTACAACAGAGCTGGCAACAACAGAGCTGGCAACAAAAGTTTTGGCAACAGCTGGCAACAAAAGAAGCTGGCAACAGCTGGCAAAAAATAGAGCTGGCAGAAGCTGGCAACAACAGAGTTGACAACAACAGAGCTGGCTACAGCTGGCAATAACAAACAAAGTTTGCAACAACAGAGTTGGCAAGAACAGAGCTGGCAACAGAGCTGGCAACAACAGAGCTGGCAACAACAGAGTTGGCAACAGCTAGCAACAATAGAATTGGCAATAACAGAGTTGGCAATAGTTGGAAACAACACAGTTGGCTACAACAGAGCTGGAAACAGCTGACAACAATAGAGTTAGCAACAACAGATTTGGAAACAGCTGGCAACAACAGTGTTGGCAACATCTGGCAACAATAGAGTTGGCAACAGCTGGCAACAATAGAGTTGACAACAACAGAGCTGTCAGCGATTCAGAGCTGAGATGTGCCAGGATCAGTTAACCAGAACTATTCAGATCCTACTCCATCTCTTTGCGGTGCCTCTAGAAACAGGCTAACTAGTCTATCTAGTCTGGCAAAGTGAGTATTGATCGAGAGGAAAGGCAACCCTAACTAAAAAAATGCCATACCGATTGCGGATGTATTGGGCCGAAATGTGTTTGAATTGTAAATAGCAACATAACACTCACTTATTGTCCGTGGATAACGGAGAGTTATAACTATATTCCTTTAAGCAACGGGTGAACGGAAAGAAGGAGAAATTGTAGATATAGAGCCCCATACTAGGATAAATAAAACAATATAATAGTTATGGAAGCAGATAGGACAGCATACAGTGGGTGTCAGCAAGCGTATACGAGTTGTAGTAGATGTTAAAAGTTGAATTGAATTTAGGTAGCAATGTGTAGTACAATGTTCTCACAAAGAATGTAGTTGCTAATGTGGCTGCTAATGTGGCAGTTAATGTGATTGCTAATGGGGTTGCTAATGTGGTTGATATTGTGGTTGCTAATGTGGTTGATTTTGTTTTTGCTTTTGTGGTTGCTAATATGGTTGCTATTGTGGTTGCTTATGTGGTTGATATTGTGGTTGCTAATGTGGTTGATATTGTGGTTGCTAATGTGGTTGCTAATGTGGTTGATATTGTGGTTGCTAATGTGGTTGATTTTGTTGCTGCTTTTGTGGTTGCTAATATGGTTGCTATTGTGGTTGCTTATGTGGTTGATATTGTAGTTGCTAATGTGGTTGATATTGTGGTTGCTAATGTGGTTGATTTTGCTGTTGCTATTGTGGTTGCTAATATGGTTGCTATTGTGGTTGCTTATGTGGTTGATATTGTAGTTGCTAATGTGGTTGATATTGTGGTTGCTAATGTGGTTGATTTTGTTGTTGCTATTGTGGTTGCTTATGTGGTTGATATTGTGATTGCTAATGTGGTTGCTAATGTGGTTGTCTATATGGTTGCTAATGTGTTTGATAATGTGGTTGTTAATGTGGCTGCTAATGTGGTTGCTAATGTGAATGCTAGTTCCACCATGTGACTCACAACCTGTATACACGTTTCTCTTATTGTTAACATGTGCATACAATGCTAGCACCATCGGTATGTAAGCATAGAGAACAAAACACAACTCAACGAGCCTTTAAATAAACGTTACGAGAGCACACGACTCAAGGGCCAACCACGATGAAGATGGATTGTTGGAATATAAGAAACACTAGGAAACATAACAGTAGGAGAAACCAACAGAAGAACAAAACGCAAATTATACCCCCCCCCCTCGAATTTAAAAGGCAAAAAACATGAAGGACAGAATAATAATATCAGTATGTATATAATAAGAAGGTGATATCTAGCCAGGAAAAAAGAGTCATCTCATCGAGAAAGCACTGGCAATGCTCTCTAAAATATTCGGCCAAAAGATGTGGAGATCTCATTTTCCATTCCCCAAAAACAACAATGTTGTGGAGCTACCTTTACTTCTACCATCGACTCCGAATCCTCAGGGATTAGATATTGAATTTCCATCTACGACCAATCAATCATTAATAGGGGGCGTGTTTATTTATCAATGTTCACGCCTACTGAAGACTTGTAATTGGTTTTGTCAAAGAGTCTGTCTTTTGATGACGTCGATAACCATCAACGACTGTGTGACGTAGACTGTAAGGTCTACAGAAGACTTCAGATTGTTTGTGATATGGCAGAAGTGATATATATATACGTGGGGGGGGGGGGTGGAGGACGAGACACAGATCCATCTAGAGGACAGGGGAGAGGCAGGAGAGTAGATGGAGGGGATACTTGTGGTGTTTATTGTGGACGCAAGGGAAGTCCAGGTATTGTAGTTTCGTTAACTCTCTGACCTTAAATTATGCAGAATTCTTCTTCTTCTTCCCTTCCTCTTTTGCCTTTCAGCGTCGAGGGGAGATATAATTTGTGGTCTTTTGTTCTTTGCCGATGCTGCTGTTATGTTTCCTAGTGTTTTTTTTTTCGTTCGCCAGCTTTTACCACTGACGAAGTGCCTAGATACTAGGAACTGAATTTTGCGTGTTAATCCGTTTTTCCCTGGTAGCCGTGTGTCCCTCGCCGCACAGGCAGATAACTCCGTATTCGGAGGTACTAATATTTTTCCGTCCATGAGTAATTGACGTTTCAAGCCTGGCCTCGCTGCTGAGACCAAGGGTGGTTGCCGTAGAAAGAAATCATAAATAAAAATCCTAACTGGTGCAGCCAGGACTTGAACCCGCAATCTCTCTAGTTGCTGCTGTTATGTTTCCTAGTGTTTCTAATATTCCGTCAATCCATCTTTTTTGTGGTCGGCGCTTGGGTCTGGTGTTCTCGCAACGTTTATTTAAGGCTAATTGTGTTTTGTTTGGATATTTCTGCATTATCTCGTGGGCAAACCGTTTTATCTGTTGTTTCTTTATATATTCTATGACGGAAGTTATTCCTATCTTTTTTCTCATTTCTTCATTTCTGATCTTATCTCTCGGGCTGTTTCCTATCATTCGTCAAGCACATCTCACACATTATGCAGAGTGTCAGAACTAAAAGAAACAGATGACATAGATAGTTTGTTACAAGAGATGCGCATCAACATCATCTTCCTCTTCATCTTCTTCCTCACCTCAAAATCTGAGAGGGGTGAGGGTCGTTGGGGCCATTTATAAGTGGTACTTACAAACTGCGTCAACCTTCTCCATTTCTCTTCCAATCATTCTTTGATCTCTGCAAGGTCTATACCTGTTCACTCTTTGATGTTATCTTCCTCTCTGGTTCTCTGTCTACCTCTCCTTCTATATCTTTTAACAGTTTCTTGCAGAATCTATATTTGCCAGGCCAGACGATCGAGATATGTGGCCAAACAAATTCGTTTTTCGTTTCTTTACAAAAGTCAAAATATCACCATGTACCGCAATGTTCGTTCTATTCTTGGCCAAAGTGTTTAATTTGTGATACGATCTAAGTAAAAAATGTTCAAAATCTTACGATAACATTTCATCTCCATATCTTGTATTTTCTTTTTTAGCTCTGCCGTAAGTGTCCATGTTTCGCAAGCGTATAGAATAAACTGATGTAACAAGTGAAATTTTTGGGGCATGTTAAAAGACAACAGCCTACTGAAAGTAATCTTGGAAGTGAAAATACAAGGTAAAAGAGGCAGAGGCAGGGCAAGACTAACATGGACGAGTAACATCAGAAGATGAACAAGTCAGCTTTTGACAACCTGCACTATCAAAGCAAGAGGCAGAGCGGAATGGCGCTCCATGAAAGCTAACCTTCCATGTGGAGACGGCAGGCAATGTTGAATGATGATGATGATAGAAAAAACACTGACATAACAAGGGTTTAACAATCCTGATTTCAGAGCCAAGAGTGTTCTTCTTATCTGCCCAAATATATCTTATCTTTGCAAGGGCTGCTGTAGTTTGTTTGTGGTATTATTGCAGATATTTCTGGTTTAGTTTGTTGCTAGAATTACACATATCTATCTAGGAATAGACTTAAAATGTTGAAGATATTATGATGATATATGTTAATGTAGAAGCCTATATCTTGTTTATATTTCAATGAAGATGTTTGAAGTTGTCAGTGAGAAGATAGAAGAGCGATTGATCGGGCGGATGTGATGTCACTGTGATGAAGAGACTAAAGTGTTCTACTCACAGTCAGAAGGTAGAAGAGCGATTGATCGGGCGGATGTGATGTCACTGTGATGAAGAGACTAAAGTGTTCTACTCACAGTCAGAAGGTAGAAGAGCGATTGATCGGGTGGAGGTGGTGTCGCTGAGGTGATGAGACTAAAGTGTTCTACTCACAGTCAGAAGGTATCCGGTTTGAACCATATTTTGAAGGTATAGAAAAAAAAACTTGAAACTGCCGGCAACTCATAGCTGACTGCGTGCGCCAGAATCGGTGAATCAGACCCATCCAGACCCTACTCCACCTCTATTAGTTACCCCTAGCAACAGACTAACCACTCCAGTCTGATCATGTGTATAGGGATCAAGAAAGGCAATCCGGTACTCAAAAACACCATGGCTAAGACGGATGTATTGAGCCGGAAGGTGCAAAGATAACAGTTTTTACTGCAAACAGCAACACGAGACGCCTTTACGTCCACTTAACGTCCTTTGGAGGACGGATGACGAGGATGGATAACTTGTGTCAGGATCGTTGAACAAAAACTATCTAGTAAATCAACTATTCTTTTAGTCATTGCGTAAATGCAAGAAGAATAAGAGAACCACATTTGGACCGATAAGTATTTCTTTGTTTTCCTAGTAGTCCCTTATCTAAAGGTATGTGAAACTGAATACCCAGTCATGTCGGAAAAGGATTATATATATTATTCCCCGTATTCAGGTTGAGATAATAAAAATCACTTGTTTAATCAATAATAGAAAAGAATAGAGAATTGCTCAGTACAAGTGAACGAAATAAAATGTCTACGCTTATTTTACCACGATTCGATTTTAGGAAAATACATTTTCAATACGAGTCTTTGCCTGTTAACTTTCGTGGGTGTTGCTGAGTTTGTGCTCTGTGCTGAGATAATCCTGTAGCATAAGGAGCGAGCTGCAGATGTTAAAGGATATTATCGGCGTATAATGATGATTGTGAATTCTAGGAGAATGTAGAGATAGATTATTTATTTGCAATAACTTCAAGGAAAGTAACTTTTATTACAGAGCTTCATCAATAACAAAGTAGAATAAATAACAGTTATTTCATGTGTCTATTTTCCATCTTGTACTCATCCGTTATTTCATGTGTATATTTGCCATCTTGCACTCATCCGTTATTTCATGTGTCTATTTCCCCATCTTGCACTCATCCGTTATTGCATGTGTCTATTTCCCATCTAGCACTCATCAGTTATTTCATGTGTCTATTTCCCATCTAGCACTCATCAGTTATTTCATGTGTCTATTTCCCATCTAGCACTCATCAGTTATTTCATGTGTCTATTTCCCATCTAGCACTCATCAGTTATTTCATGTGTCTATTTCCCATCTAGCACTCATCAGTTATTTCATGTGTCTATTTCCCATCTAGCACTCATCAGTTATTCCATGTGTCTATTTCCCATCTAGCACTCATCAGTTATTCCATGTGTCTATTTCCCATCTCGCACTCATCAGTTATTCCATGTGTCTATTTCCCATCTAGAACTCATCAGTTATTTCATGTGTCTATTTCCCATCTAGAACTCATCAGTTATTCCATGTGTCTATTTACCATATAGCACTCATCAGTTATTTCATGTGTCTATTTCCCATCTAGCACTCATCAGTTATTTCATGTGTCTATTTCCCATCTTGCATTCATCAGTTATTTCATGTCTCTATTTCCCATCTTGCATTCATCAGTTATTCCATGTGTCTTTTTCCCATCTTGCATTCATCAGTTATTCCACGTGTCTATTTCCCATCTTGCATTCATCAGTTATTCCATGTGTCTATTTCCCATCTTGCATTCATCAGTTATTCCATGTGTCTATTTCCCATCTAGCACTCATCAGTTATTCCATGTGTCTATTTCCCATCTAGCACTCATCAGTTATTCCATGTGTCTATTTCCCATCTAGCACTCATCAGTTATTCCATGTGTCTATTTCCCATCTCGCACTCATCAGTTATTCCATGTGTCTATTTCCCATCTAGCACTCATCAGTTATTTCATGTGTCTATTTCCCATCTAGAACTCATCAGTTATTCCATGTGTCTATTTACCATATAGCACTCATCAGTTATTTCATGTGTCTATTTCCATCTAGCACTCATCAGTTATTTCATGTGTCTATTTCCCATCTTGCATTCATCAGTTATTTCATGTCTCTATTTCCCATCTTGCATTCATCAGTTATTCCATGTGTCTTTTTCCCATCTTGCATTCATCAGTTATTCCACGTGTCTATTTCCCATCTTGCATTCATCAGTTATTCCATGTGTCTATTTCCGATCTTGCATTCATCAGTTATTCCATGTGTCTATTTCCCATCTTGCATTCATCAGTTATTTCATGTGTCTATTTCCCATCTTGCACTCATCAGTTATTTCATGTGTCTATTTCCCATCTTGCACTCATCAGTTATTTCATGTGTCTATTTCCCATCTTGCACTCATCAGTTATTCCATGTGTCTATTTCCCATCTTGCATTCATCAGTTATTTCATGTGTCTATTTCCCATCTAGCATTCATCAGTTATTTCATGTGTCTATTTCCCATCTTGCATTCATCAGTTATTTCATGTCTCTATTTCCCATCTTGCATTCATCAGTTATTCCATGTGTCTATTTCCCATCTTGCATTCATCAGTTATTCCACGTGTCTATTTCCCATCTTGCATTCATCAGTTATTCCATGTGTCTATTTCCCATCTTGCATTCATCAGTTATTCCATGTGTCTATTTCCCATCTTGCATTCATCAGTTATTTCATGTGTCTATTTCCCATCTTGCACTCATCAGTTATTTCATGTGTCTATTTCCCATCTTGCACTCATCAGTTATTTCATGTGTCTATTTCCCATCTTGCACTCATCAGTTATTCCATGTGTCTATTTCCCATCTTGCATTCATCAGTTATTTCATGTGTCTATTTCCCATCTTGCACTCATCAGTTATATCATGTGTCTATTTCCCATCTTGCACTCATCAGTTATATCATGTGTCTATTTCCCATCTTGCACTCATCAGTTATATCATGTGTCTATTTCCCATCTTGCACTCATCAGTTATATCATGTGTCTATTTCCCATCTTGCACTCATCAGTTATATCATGTGTCTATTTCCCATCTTGCATTCATCAGTTATTTCATGTGTCTATTTTCCATCTTGCATTCATCAGTTATTTCATGTGTCTATTTCCCCTCTTGCATTCATCAGTTATTTCATGTGTCTATTTCCCATCTTGCATTCATCAGTTATTTCATGTGTCTATTTCCCATCTTGCATTCATCAGTTATTTCATGTGTCTATTTCCCCATCTTGCACTCATCAGTTATTTCATGTGTCTATTTCCCATCTTGCATTCATAAGTTATTTCATGTGTCTATTTCCCATCTTGCACTCATCAGATATTTCATGTGTCTATTTCCCATCTTGCACTCATCAGTTATTCCATGTGTCTATTTCCCATCTTGCATTCATAAGTTATTTCATGTGTTTATTTTCCAACTTGCTCTTGCACAACTGTTTTGTTGTCACTACAAGTGACATTTTAGTTCTAATCTTCTAAATCGTGTATCGTTTATGGATAACGATGTCCTGAACCAAGTACATCCTCCTCACTCTTAACACTGATATTTTATGGAAGCGGTTTCAATTTGTGACACCAGACACACAAGACGTTAAATATTCAGCTGCTGTAATTCTTCAAGAATTCTATTTTTGTAGGTAAATGCTCGTAACAACAAGAGCAAAGATGGGCAAATGTGAGAGTTGAAGGGGACGCAATATTCAATTTTTAAGCACACATTTTTGTTCTTTCAAGTTTAAGATAAAGCTCTTTGTAATCGTCTTGAACGGATAGTTAAATAAATGTGTGTATTTGATCTTCCTGATAGGCACAAATGAGCAAATTAACTAAAGTATCAGCGATAAACAGCTGTGTAAGTAAAGTAAGTAACAAAGTCCGTCACGCCAAGTTACGTATAGGTATTTGGTTATGGAAGGCCCAGGTATCACTGCAAACGAATTAAAATCCATAATTGCTCAACCGCCCGTGCCAGCGTAATCATCCGAATCTCATCTCCCAAACAAAGAATTGTTACTGTAGTCCCCATCATAGCAGTCTCAGCACACACCAAAAGACATAAGGCGAAACCGCGCAGAAAGTGAACACAGCCAACTGTTCCAAGACGTAAGATATCATTCATCGAAAGCAATTGGAATATCGAAACATGATCAAAACGAATGAGACACACAGCTTACGGTGTGCACATAGCACTCAACTCAGTAGCTCCTGCAACAAGCCGGACTTGGAATATGAGGAAACTGCAACAAGGAACACTTTTCATGCATAGCCTTCAATTGTTCCCACCGCCTATCCATCATATACCGGGAGTTCACGTCCTCCTGAAAATAATGATCGTCATAATTTTAAAAAAATGTAGAGCGCTTGATGATGTAAGGCCATCGTTGTTGACTCCAATTCTGAACATATAGACACACAATTAGTCGTCAGATTATCCCCGTCGCACATAAAACAACAGACCGTAAGATTAGCGCACGACCGGTCTAGAGTCTAGGGATATTCGATGAACCATTATGATGACGTAGCACACAAAAAATGCCGTACACACAATTTCGCTCCCTTTCGATTTCTGATTACTCTAGTAAAAGCAGCCTAAAACGAAACAAAACGCTGTGCAAATTCCGTAAAGAGATAAAACTGCGGCTGACGAAGTAGTTTACATTGATAAGTAACATGGAAATAACTTGCGTCAAGGAATTCCAACAGCGGCCATGAACAGCACCAATGTGACGTAAAGCGCAGATCAAGTCTAGACGTTGAAAGGTCGCATTCACAACACTTGATTTGTCAAAAAGGGATGCGTATAGGTAATATGGTGTTAATGAACATAATTTATATAGTCCTCCGGCACATGATTTTTGGGGTAATATGGTCGCTATTACGCCCGTGCTGCTTTAATTTCCCCAGAAACAATCCGGTTCCCATTTAAGGCTGGATGAATCCGGACCCCGTCGATCAGGATTGAACCCGCCTGACAATCCTCTTTAGCTGCCTGGCACATTGTGCTTTATGTGAGACGCTAGATGTTTCGTTCATCAATCTCTTGTGAGGTCTTTACATTATTGTTGTGATGTCACGTCTGGCTGTCACGTCTGGCTGTCACGTTTGGCTGCTTGCTGTCCAATCTTGTGTACTGGCAGTCACGTCACATGACCAAACCACTATACTTTACTCTCTATGGATCTGATCCAGAACTGGTGACCATCAGCTCTTTATAATCTTTCCATCTCTTATTTATTTCGTCTCTTATTTATATCGTTACTTATTTATATCGTCTCTTATTTTCACGTTAAGTAATCTTCGACCTCAACTCATTTCAGTTGTAATGATTTACTCTCTCTCTCTCTCTCTTTGTTAACATCCATGTTTGGTAGTGGTAGGCTGAACGTTGTCAGAAATATTTTGTTGTATTTGAACCTTTAAGTCTCAACTCAAGTTGGCCGTGTGTGCTAGCGATTGTTTCTCGTGGCAAGGTGCGGTGTCAAGAAGTTCGGGTTCGATCCTGCTTCGACCTGACTATTGTTCTTTGTTTTTTTCTTCTCTTGTCGATTATTTCTGATTATTTCTATTTCTGATTATTTCTGATTTTTTTCTATTTCTGATTATTTCTATTTCTAATTATTTCTGATTATTTCTATTTCTGATTATTTCTGATTATTTCTATTTCTGATTATTTCTGATTTTTCTATTTCTGATTATTTCTATTTCTGATTATCTCTGATTATTTCTATTTCTGATTATTTCTGATTATTTCTGATTATTTCTGATTATTTTCCGAGTGTTGTAAACATACCTCTTCCCCCGAAAAGGTTCGCTGATGTACAGTCCCGGAAGTTTCCCTCCATAATAATATTCATGTATTATTATTTGTTTTCTCCCGGATGGGTTCAAGAGGAAGTGACGACATAGTCTCTAACTGATTGTATTTCTTAAAAAAAATTTAAAAAAAGCAATGGATGTTATTTGTCCGATTATTTGATTTATTATATTTTTTCATTTATAAATGAAATTATTTTACGATGTTCGCAAATACAAGAGCTCTCAGTACACACGAGAGATGAACAGAGTGCTGTTTGATGAGCGCAAGAGAAAGACTTGGTCAAATGAGCTGTCCATAATGATACCCGACTTGTTGGTCAAGAGAACTCTGCTCTATTGACCTGTTCGGGATAATCGAACTGACCAGACCGTGACATTTCTCTCTGGAATTGACTGTCAATACAATGTTAGTGTATTCGTTCGCAATGCTCTGTGAGTCTACTCAAAGTCAAGTGAGTCTACTCAGTGGTTTTGTTTGAATTTGGCTCGTTGATTTGTTACTTTGAAAGAACTGTATGGATTATTTAGTCTAAAACTGATCAATTTATTCACTATTTTGAGAGAACTATATGAATTATTTTGTCTAAAACTGATCCATCGATTCGCTACTTTGAGAGAACTATATGAATTATTTTGTCTAAAACTAATCCATCAATTCGCTACTTTGAGAGAACTATATGAATTATTTTGTCTAAAACTGATCCATCAATTCACTATTTTGAGAGAACTACATGTATATGAATTATTTTGTCTAAAACTGATCCATCGATTCGTTACTTTGAGAGAACTATATGAATTATTTGGTTTCAAACTGATTCATCAATTAATTACATCACGAGGACTATATGAATTATTTTGTCTAAAACTGATCCATAAATTTATTACTCTGATAGAACTATATGAATTATTTTGTCTAAAACCGATCCATCAGTTCATTACTTTACGAGGACTATATGAATTATTTTGTCTAAAACCGATCCATCAGTTCATTACTTTACGAGGACTATATGAATTATTTTGTCTAAAACCGATCCATCAGTTCATTACTTTACGAGGACTATATGAATTATTTTGTCTAAAACCGATCCATCAGTTCATTACTTTACGAGGACTACATGAATTATTTTGTCTAAAACCGATCCATCAGTTCATTACTTTACGAGGACTATATGAATTGTTTTGTCTAAAACCGATCCATCAGTTCATTACTTTACGAGGACTATATGAATTATTTTGTCTAAAACCGATCCATCAGTTCATTACTTTACGAGGACTATATGAATTATTTTGTCTAAAACCGATCCATCAGTTCATTACTTTACGAGGACTATATGAATTAGTTTGTCTAAAACCGATCCATCAATTCATTACTTTACGAGGACTATATGAATTAGTTTGTCTAAAACCGATCCATCAGTTCATTACTTTACGAGGACTATATGAATTATTTGGTCTAAAACCGATCCATCAGTTCATTACTTTACGAGGACTGCATGAATTATTTTGTCTGAAACTGATCCATCAATTCATTCTTTTGAATGAACCCTGCCAAAAGTTTTGTTTAAAAAACTAGTTAATTTTTTTAGAGAACTACAAGAAGAGTTTATTTAAAATTTGCTAATTAATTAATTATTCGAGATAATCCCACAAATAATCATCACCATGTGCCATACCGGTTGACGTAGGCGATCATGTCGTTCCACAATCTTCTATATACAATGCATCGTATCAATTCTGTTGTTGACTGTTTTCCATGCCATGACACCAAGCTATCCAGTATTTTCTCTCTTTGTCGTCAGCGATCTCTCTTTCCTTTTATTTTGCTTGTTGTAACCAAGTATTTCAACTTTCCTCTTATCATGATGTGCCCGAAAAATGTTGAGGAGCTGCCTTTTTGTGTTGGTTTCTTTAAGAATTTCCTCATTGGTCTTTTTAGCTGTCCAGGGAACTTTCAACATTCTTCTTAGAAATTCAATCTCTGTGGTCTCTTATCGTCTTTTCATTTGTTTGTCTACTGTCCATGTTTCGCTTCCATAGATCAGAATTGGTTCTATATAGCACCAATGAACTCTCTTTCTCACTTCTATTAACATATATTTCTTGCGTAAGATATTTTTTCATTTTCTGAAATGCATTTTGGCCTGAGCTATTCTGAGTTTTATTTCTGTGATGCATCCCACAAGTAGTTATGTTTAAAACTAGCTCATTGATTTACTGTTTTGAGAGAGCCATACAAATTGTAATGTTGAAACATGTCATTCCTTATTTAAAGAGTCATGTCTGAACTTTCTGTTGAAAACTGAATCATTGGCTCTTGCTTATTATATTGCTCCTGACCTTTCACCAAAGACGAGAAAGCCAACATATATCAAACCAACATTACTCATTCAATTAGTTACAGTTGTAATTGTTTAAATAATTATTTATTTAGTTATATACTTTATTTGTATAATTAATTCATTTTGGGAAATGCGTGAACATGGTGAGTAGTATATAATGCTGTTAATGCCCCCATTTCTGCGTTTTTCTGCGTTAAATGCCCTGTTATTTTCCTATATAAAAAGTATACACGCAGGTGCGTTTTGTTAAGTGCCCTGTGTTTTTGTCTATATAAAAAGTATACACGCAGGTGCGTTTTGTTAAGTGCCCTGTGTTTTTGTCTATATAAAAAGTATACACGCAGTTGTGTTTTGTTAAATGTCCTGTTTTTGTGTGTGTCTATATAGAAAGTATACACCCAGCTGCGTTTTTCCTATATAAAAACTATACACGCAGCAAGACGGATCGACCAACACACCGAGACCTCGATACCCTGTGTTATTGTCTATACAGAAAGTATACACGCAGCAAGACGGATCGACCAAGACAGCGATGGCTGAAATGCCCCCCATTTCTGCGTTTTGTTAAATACCCTGTGTTTTTGTCTATATAGAAAGTATACACGCAGCTGCGTTTTGTTAAATACCCTGTGTTTTTGTCTATATAGAAAGTATACACGCAGCAAGACGGATCAACCAACACAGCGAGGCCTCGGTGAGCATAGGTGACCTCGTGATGCTCTGTTTGACTGTAGGAAAATATGGAATTATTTAAGACTTTGAAACCTACATTTTTCCCACCCTTAGCCTTTTGCGTAGCGAGAACCTCTAAAAACATATCTTTATCTAATTTGTTGTGTTGCTTGCTTAGCTCTTTACAACTGATTTTATCGTAATCCCCACTGCAGTGGTACGTCTTACTACATAAGCTAACAAGAGATGTCCCTTCGTAACTCTAGTTTTAAAAGGCCAGGCGTTCGTTTGGTGTACGCTTTAACACCCTTACAGTTTATACAGTCTGTTTTGTTAGTATGTTCATCTCAAAACTCGACAGGAAACTAGTCTTTATATACGCTATTAAACTCATCCCGCAGACCTGACTTAACTATGTCCTCTAACTTAGGTACACTTAAAGCCAAGTATAAACTATCAGTATCTGTTTCACATAACTGAAAGTCTGACCTATCTACAAACTTATCTAAGAACTCGAAATAAAAATCTAACATACGAAGTTTTGCATATTGATAGACGAAGAAACCGATTTGTAGGGGCAAGTCCCAAACAGTTTTCTTTTTCTCCATCTCAAAAGATCCTCCCCTATTTCACTCATCTTTTTAAACCGGGAACTATTAATCATTTTCCATATCTCATCCCCCTGAACATACGAGACAGCGCTATGATTGGCCTTATTAGTTAGAGTCTTCCCATAGGCTGAGTTTCCTAAGAGCTTCATCGTATCGCTTACTCATCATCATTGAGTGCCGTCTCCGCAACGAAGGTTGGCTACCATGGAGCGCCATTTTGCTCTATCTCTTGCTTTGATGGTGCAGGTTGTCATCGGTTGATTTGTCCATCTTTTGATGTTACTCGTCCATGTTAATCTTGGTCTGCCTCTGCCTCTTTTACCTTGTATTTTCCCCTCCAGGATCACTTTCAGTAGGCTGTTGTGTCTTTTAACATGGCCTAAGAATCGCATTTGTCTTGTTCTAATTGTGTTCAGAAGTTCTCTTTTCATTTTTAGTTGTTTTAAGACTTTGTCATTTGTTTTCTTTTCCTTCCATCCAATTCTACCTATTCTTCTATATATCCACATTTCAAAGGCTTCAATTCTCTGTTCTGTTTTCTTGTCTAATGTCCATGTTTCAGCACCATATAGGAATATTGAGAAGATGTAACATTTTGCTATTCTTAGTTTTAGCTCTGGTGTTATTTGTTTTGATGTTAGTATGTCCTTCATGACATTAAAATTACTTTTTGCCATTCCTATTCTTTTGTTTATTTCAGTTGTACATTTTCCATCACTGGTTATAGTATGTCCAAGGTAGTTGTAGTTCTGAACTGTCTCCAGGTCTATTCCTTCAACTTTGATATCCACTTGTGGGTTTTGAGTATTTTCTTTGTTTATGATCATAGTTTTAGTCTTTTTATATTCATATCTAGTCCATATTTTTTGCTTGTCGTGTTTATTTCATTAAGTAATTGTTGTAGGTCTTTAGGATTTTCTGCTAGTAGTACAGTATCGTCAGCATATCTTAGGTTATTGATTATCTTTCCATTAATTTGTAGGCCTGGCATCTCTATGATGTTTTTAAAGATTTGCTCAGTGTATAGATTGAACAAGCTTGGTGATAGGATGCATCCTTGTCTTACTCCTCTTTTTATATCAATGGGTGTAGAGAACTCTTTGTTATATTTTATTATTGCTGTTTGCTCCCAGTATAGATTGCATATTAGTCGTATATCCATGTCATCTAGATGTATCTCTTTTAGGCATTCTATAAGTTGTTTGTGGTGTACTCTATCAAAAGCTTTGGTGTAGTCTATGAAGCAGGCATATATTGGTTTGTTTACTTCTGTGTATTTTTCGATTAATGTTCTCATGCAGAATATGGCTTCTTTTGTCCCGCTATTTTTCCTAAATCCAAATTGCTGCTCATCTAATTCAGTATTGATTTTATTCTGAATCCTTGCCATCATACGTCAAAATCTTTTTACCTCCTGACCATTTTTGGTGACTACGCCCCTGAATTCTAGGTTTCCTTTGCCTTCTAGGTTTCTGACCTTGCCTCCTAGGTTTCCCCTCTTTGATTTCTGACCTTCCCTCCTTGGTTTCTGCGCCCTCAAACATAACTTGTTGTCAACCCCTCGTCGCACCCTAATCGGTAGTTATGTCGGGGAAAAACATTTTGTTGGCAACACCACTGTTAAAATGGTATTTAGACCACGGCTTGGCGGTAACAAAAATTTATCAAGTAATAGAATATCAACCGTCTAGTTGTTTTAAAAAGTTTGGCGAAATGGTTTCTGACGATAGGAGGGCTGGTGATCTAGACGAAAAATCAATCTATAGTAAGCGATACGATGAAGCTCTTAGGAAACTCAGCCTATTGGAAGACTCTAACTAATAAGGCCAATCATAGCGCTGTCTCGTATGTTCAGGGGGATGAGATATGGAAAATGATTAATAGTTCCCGGTTTAAAAAGATGAGTGAAATAGGGGAGGATCTTTTGAGATGGAGAAAAAGAAAACTGTTTGGGACTTGCCCCTACAAATCGGTTTCTTCGTCTATCAATATGCAAAACTTCGCATGTTAGATTTTTATTTCGAGTTCTTAGATAAGTTTGTAGATAGGTCAGACTTTCAGTTATGTGAAACAGATACTGATAGTTTATACTTGGCTTTAAGTGTACCTAAGTTAGAGGACATAGTTAAGTCAGGTCTGCGGGATGAGTTTAATAGCGTATATAAAGACTAGTTTCCTGTCGAGTTTTGCGATGAACATACTAACAAAACAGACTGTATAAACTGTAAGGGTGTTAAAGCGTACACCAAACGAACGCCTGGCCTTTTTAAACTAGAGTACGAAGGGACATCTCTTGTTAGCTTATGTAGTAAGACGTACCACTGCAGTGGGGATTACGATAAAATCAGTTGTAAAGGGCTAAGCAAGCAACACAACAAATTAGATAAAGATATGTTTTTAGAGGTTCTCGCTACGCAAAAGGCTAAGGGTGGGAAAAATGTAGGTTTCAAAGTCTTAAATAATTCCATATTTTCCTACAGTCAAACAGAGCATCACGAGGTCACCTATGCTCACCGAGGTCTCGCTGTGTTGGTTGATCCGTCTTGCTGCGTGTATACTTTCTATATAGACAAAAACACAGGGTATTTAACAAAACGCAGCTGCGTGTATACTTTCTATATAGACAAAAACACAGGGTATTTAACAAAACGCAGAAATGGGGGGCATTTCAGCCATCGCTGTCTTGGTCGATCCGTCTTGCTGCGTGTATACTTTCTATATCGACAATAACACAGGGTATCGAGGTCTCGGTGTGTTGGTCGATCCGTCTTGCTGCGTGTATAGTTTTTATATAGGAAAAACGCAGCTGGGTGTATACTTTCTATATAGACACACACAAAAACAGGACATTTAACAAAACACAACTGCGTGTATACTTTTTATATAGACAAAAACACAGGGCACTTAACAAAACGCACCTGCGTGTATACTTTTTATATAGGCAAAAACACAGGGCACTTAACAAAACGCACCTGCGTGTATACTTTTTATATAGGAAAATAGCAGGGCATTTAACGCAGAAAAACGCAGAAATGGGGGCATTAACAGCTTTATATACTACTATGGTGTTAGTAGGTTACACATAGTAACAGTACTTGCTACGGAACCTATCCTGTTTTGTAAAAAAAATAAGCCACAAAAAATTCATAAACATGGACACAACATGCCATTTTTGGAACCCCCTAGGGAAAAGACAAAGAGGAAGACCAAAATATTCTCAGAGAAGACAGATGGAAGCAGAGATTAAGATGATAGGGAAGACATGGAATGATCTTAAAAGAATGCCAAGAAACAGAACGACGTGGAAAGTGTTTGTTGGAGACCTATGCTCCACAGGGAGCTGAAAGGTAGAAGATGAAGAACTTACTGAGATTATTTTTTTTTCTTCATTCTCCTTCTTCCTCTTCTTCTCTTCCTTCTCGTCATTCTTCCTCTTTCTTTCTCCTTCTTTTTCATCTCCTACTCTTGTCCTGCTTCAAATATCTTCTCATTCTTTTCTGTCTCCTTCTCCCCCTTCTTCTTTTCCACATTCTCCTTCTTCTTGTCTTCTTCTTTCTTCCTCTTCTACTATTCCTCCTCCTTTTTGCCCTTCGCTCCCTAGCCCTCTCTTCTTCCGTACCACAGGGAGCTGAAAGGAAGAAGAAGAAGAAGAGGAAGAAAATCCTTAAGTTTATATTTTAAAAAAAAAATGCAAATCATAATGCGTTATAATTCTATGTAGGAACTTCATGGGACATTGAAATTATATGCAAAGTTCTGCAAGTACAAAAAGATTGAGAAACGCTGTCCTAGCCAATAGCAGCTATAATGAGTCTCTGAAGATTGATGTAAACATGCATTGGGTATTTTAGTTGAAGATTACCGTGGAAAAGACTGGATTTACAAGATAGTAACATTCGTTACCATGGTGATGGATTCGAATATCGGCCTCTAAAGTGGACGATACCAACCCTTAAGTGAAACAAAATTGTGAAGGGGGGCTCTTTGCGTGCTAGAAGGCAGATTACTAACTTAACGTATGATGGAGGTAATCGAGTAGAGAAACGAATATGAGCTGTTAACGAACAGATTGTTATAACCGTAGAGTGAAGTGCCATTCGTCTTACGGAGTTTTCTGCCCTGATTATTATCTCATCTGGTCCCCGTGTTTTATTATTCATCACGTATACATTTTTTCAACGTAAAAACACCCCTATCTGTGTAATTACGAGTTAGATGGTTACGCCACTGACAACTATAGATTCACTTCGACCTGCGGGGTAAAAGGGAACCCCCTAAAAATCTCCAACTAGTGTGACGTTTACATCCTTGCAAGCAGTGGCGTGTTGTGGGTAGGGTGATGCAGCCGTATGTAGCTCCCAAAGTGTAAAACGTTACGCTAGTTGGACGATTTTTCGGTTTTATTTTTTGCTCCCGGGCCTTAGTAATTCTATAGTTGGCTGTGGTTAAGCAGGTTCTTTAGTTTTGTTTCTTTGAAATGAAGTTTACTGAGACTCTGTTATCTCACAACACAAGGAGAAAATAGTAACATACCGGGACTCTGTTATCTCACAACACAAGGAGAAAATAGTAACATGTCTGGACTCTGTTATCTCACAATACAAGGAGAAAATAGTAACATACCGGGACCCTGTTATCTCACAACACAAGGAGAAAATAGTAACATACTGCGACTCTGTTATCTCACAACACGAGGAGAACATAGTAACATGTCGGGACTCTGTTATCTCACAACACAAGGAGAAAATAGTAACATACCGCGACTCTGTTATCTCACAACACAAGGAGAAAATAGTAACATACCGCGACTCTGTTATCTCAGAACACGAGGAGAAAATAGTAACATTAAGCAATCGTGAAAAGAAATCTTAGCTCGAAAACACAAACTCGCAACTCATAGCTGACATGATAAATGAATCAAAACTGATGAAGTCCACACTCCATCTCGTCGTACTAATCACATAAACAAAGAAATCAGTCAACCAATTGAGCAGGGATTAAATAAGGAAGTCAATCACAAACTCAAAAATGCCGAACTATTGTTGTATGTTAGGCTGTAAAGATATAAAACGTCGCAACTTGCTGTAATTTACGACATAAAGCTAATTCCGTCCTTTTAACGCCGCACTGACCACTGTGAAACAGATGGAGCCTCATCACGCACTATTGCAAAGAAAGTAAAGTTAAAATGTAAAGTGTCCCCGTCACGCCAAGTGGCGTATAGGGAATATTGCGTTAGTGACCATAAAGGCTGGGTGAACCTGAATCCGTCGGTTAGAATCGAACCCTACCTCTTGTCCTTTGTAGTCCAGTTCACTAACCACTGAGCTATCGCGGCTCCCTATTCCAAAGAAAGCCGTGGAATTTTAATTTCATGAAAAAAATACTAACATTAAAACAATGAACAGCAGGGCTAAAACTAAGAATAGCAAAATGTCTTCTGCTACAATTAAGTTTTAAAACAACTGAAAATTAAAAAAATAACTAGCAAACACAAGTCAAACAAGACAAATGAGATTTGTGGGACATGTTAAAAGACACAACAGACTACTAAAAGTAATCTTGGAAGGGAAAATACAAGGTAAAAGAGGCAGAGCAAGACTAACATAGACGAGTAACATCAAAAGATGGACAAGACAGCCTATGACAACCTGCACCATCAAAATAAGAGACAAAGCGGAATGAGGCTTTATGGTAGCCAACCTTTGTTGTGGAGGCGGCACTCAATGAACGAATGAACAGCACTCTAAGAACGAACAGGAAGATTTGTAATTATCGGATGAACATGAAAGAAGAAGAAATAGGGTTAACAAAGAAAATGCTCCAGGGCATAGTCCAACATAAAAGATAGAGAAACAGATAAGGTATGAGATTAAAGTGCAACACTGAGAACTGTGCAGCTGTAACACTCAAACTACTTTCGCTGTAACAATCAGAGTTTAAAACAATTCCTAAATATGAAACCATTATCATTGTTCTCGAACAGTGTCTCTCCATTAGTGCTTCGTTGTCTGTACTGGTCATATGCAAGAACAAAAAAACTCACCACAAAGAGAAATCGAATGGTCCTGCCGTCTCACTAATGACTCACCCACCAGGAGATTAATCCTTTGAGATCCGATGGATTACATACCTCTAGATAATGATCTGTTACTCCAAATGCTGAATATATTTAGTGTAACAAAAAAATGCTGACAGTTGTAACATTCTGGCATTCCTGCTGAACATTAATCCTAAATGTGGATTTAGAAAGACTATATCTTTCTTTCTTTCTTTCTTTCTTTCTTTCTTTCTTTCTTTCTTTCTTTCTTTCTTTCTTTCCTTTTCTCTTTCTTTCTTTCTTTCTGTGTTACTTTCCTTTTCTCTCTCTCTCTCTCTCTCTCGCTCATACTTTCTGGCGTTCACTTGATGACTACTAAAGGAATGGATAGCTTTGTCCTTACAAGGACGTTAAGTGGACGTATATACGCTGTGCTGTGGTTTGTTTTTGCCCCCCCCCCAACACATCACACCTGAGCACTGGTTTGTCTTCCTGTCTTCCCTCTAAGATCATGCCAGAGTAGACCTGCGAGCGTGTTACTGGATGCACCGCGAAGATAGATTGGATTATGAAAATAACTGATAACAGAAATGAAGTCCAGTGGTCACTGACCAAGCAATTTATTTTACTTAGACTTGATGATGACATAGCTATCATATCACATAAGCATCAACTTGATGCAATATAAAATGAGCATATTTGATGAGAGATCACAACTACTGGGATTGAAAATAACCAGAGATAAGACATAAGATCGGAAAGTGTTTGTTGAAAGCTTATGCTCCACAGGGAGTTGAAAGGAAGGAGATGAAGAACCTATTGAGAGTATTTCTTTTCTCCATACACCTCCTTTCTTTTCTTCTACTCTTCCTTCTCATCATTCTTTTTCTTTTCCTCTTCCTTTCCTTCTTCTTCTTCTACTCTTCCTTCTCATCATTCTTTTTCTTTTCCTCTTCCTTTTCTTCTTCTTCTTCTACTCTTCCTTCTCATCATTCTTTTTCTTTTCCTCTTCCTTTTCTTCTTCTTCTTCTACTCTTCCTTCTCATCATTCTTTTTCTTTTCCTCTTCCTTTCCTTCTTCTTCTTCTACTCTTCCTTCTCATCATTCTTTTTCTTTTCCTCTTCCTTTCCTTCTTCTCCTTCTACTCTTCCTTCTCATCATTCTTTTTCTTTTCCTCTTCCTTTCCTTCTTCTTCTTCTACTCTTCCTTCTCATCATTCTTTTTCTTTTCCTCTTCCTTTCCTTCTTCTTCTTCTACTCTTCCTCTTCTTCCTGCTCCAATATCTTCTCATTCCCTACCGTCTCCTCCTCCTTTCTTTCCACCCTGCTTTTTAACCTCCTCCTTTTTCTTGTTCTCCTCTTTCTTTTTCTCCTACTATTCTTCATGCTCTTTGCCCTTCCACTCCCTAGTCTTCTCCACCACTTCCTCTTCTCCTTCCCCTAGTCACAGGCCGAAACAGCAATCAGTGACTGGTACACAATGTGACGTCATGCAGAGAAGGAACAACGTTCCTACACTTCGTGCATTCCATTTGCCATTAATTCGTCTCGTAAGCACGTCCTTATATACCCTTCCCGTCTAGAGTCTATGGTACGATATCTTCTTGTGATTGTTTCTTGACCTCCTCTAAGGTTATGGCCCATCAAAATAATAAGGAAGACATTAAGAATGAGAAAAAGCACTGCCTCGCTCACTTAAAAAAACATTGCACAGTACATTAAAGTTTAGTATATTCACTCTATTACAATATTACATGCTAGAATGTATCTTGTAGCCACTGTTTTAAAATTTACTACTTCATTTCATTGCAATACTACATAGTTATAGTTATTCGAAGGCCCCGGTATCACTGCAAACGAATGAAAATCCATAATTGTTCAACCGTCCATGCCAGTGGAATCATCGGATTTAACATCTCATCGAACATCCAAAGAAGGAAAGTTAGCAGTAGTCCCCATCATAGAAGCTAAAGCACGCACCAAAAGACACGAGGCCAAGAGGCACCGAAAATGAATGCAGATGAACTGTCCTTCGCCATACGATGTCACCATTCATCGCAAGAAAAATGAATACAGAAACACCATACGGATGAAAAAAACACAGCTCACGGTGTGCATAGAACACTAAACTCTGTAGCTCTGGCAGCAAGCTGGACTTGGAATATGAGAAAACTGCAATCACTTTTGAGACAAGTGTCTGTCTGAACGGTTTCTTTCACCTATCCGCCATATTGACCGGAAGCCACATCACTACATACTCTCTATATTTGACCTTCATCGTCTAGTGAAATTATTTGCACCTAGAACTGAAAAGAAGAATATAACCACATTTGTTTCATTTATTTCCTGTTGGCAATTCTTTCGTTGTTCCACTTATACAAATGAATACTTGACTGCCACTTTTAGACAAAGTAATAACTGCAAGAATGATCTCTCTAGCCTCTACTGCTATACCTAAAAGCTCGACCTTAATAGATCGGACTGGGGCAACTCATTTTCCTGCAACTTAAAATTCTACAAAACTATTACCATTGCGTTAGCCCTGAGTGTAGAACAAAATCTCACCCACAAATCTATCCAAATGCCGACGTGATTTATGACAAGGAATCGTAATTAATTAACTTAATAAATAGACCAATCACAATAAAAGCTTCCTGGACAATGTGCACTCACTAATATTTAATATTCAGCCACACGATCGAGTCTCAGGAAATCACGTGCCAGACGAGATTTCCGGATCTGTGAGCAAGATAGTGTGGTAGATAAGATGGAAAATGGTCGTGAGCTATTTATGTCGTGTCTCCATTAAAATTATCAGTAATGGTTGACATCAAAATAAAATTGTCTTCTTTGTGCTTTCTTTTTTGCAAACTTAAGAGGGAGTAATAGATTAAAGAACGGTCGTGGGAATTCAAGAGACAAAAAAATTCGACGAGTGAAGAGAAACATGAGGGACATATGAAATAAAGTTATCCTTCCTTCCTTCCTTCCTTTCCTTCTGCCTCCCTCCCTCCCTCCCTCCCTTCCTTCCTTCCTTCCCTCCCTCCCTCCTTCATTCCTTCCTTCCTCCCTCCCTTTCTTCCTTGCTTCCTTCCTTCCTTTACTTTGCTTTCCTTTCTTCCATCTTTTCTTACTGTTTCTTTCTTTCTGCTATTTAACGTTCATTATTCTTTTATCTCTCTCTCTCTTTGTTTCTCTCGTACTTTTCTTCTTATTTCCTTATCAATTCCTAACTATATAACTCTTCAAGCTGTTGCCCATTTCTTTCTTCCATCTCTATCATTCTACCTGTCCTCTCTTTCTCTCTATTTCACTTTCCATATATCTCTGCCTTCATTCTTCTCTCAATTTCCCCAGGGATTTCTTCGTTCCTTCTATAGGCTGTCATTGCATTACTCTATAATCTTCTTCTTCTTTTTTTTCCTGTCAGCTCGCTGTGGAGCATAGGTCTTCAACAAACACTTCCCAAGCCGTTCTGTTTATTACAATTTAATAAACGAGAATAAGTTCATCAAATGAACTTCCGGTTAATATGGTGGATAGGCGGCAGGAACCATTAAAGGCTATGTCAGTGTGATGCAGTTTCCTCATATTCCAAGTCCGGTTTGTTGCAGGAGTTACTGAGTTAAGTGCTCTGTGCACACTGTGAGCTGTGCGTTTCGTCTGTTTTGATCGTGTTTCGAAGTTCCGATTGTTTACGATGAATGATGATATCGTATGATGGAGAGCAGATGGCTGTGTTCACTGTCTGTGCGGTTTCGCCTTATGTCTTTTGGCGTGTGCTGAGACTGCTATGATGGGAACTACAGCTACCTGTCTTTGTTTGGGAGATGAAATAGTAATTCGGATAATTCCACTGGCAAGGGCGGTTGAGCAATTATGGATTTTAATTCGCTTGCAGTGATACCGTGGTCTTCCATAACCATAACCATAGTGCTTTAGGCAAGAACAAATTGTCTGCGCCACTTGTTAGTTTTAGCTGTATACTTTCGGAATGCGGCTCTTCTTATGTCAATTTACAGTACAGTGTTGGGGCAGTTGATTACACTGAATATTGGTTGACTTTTTATAAACATTGTATATCTATTGATAGCTGAAATCGTAGACAGAGTATTATTGGTACCTATCTCGTTGTATGTGTCTGTGGACTTCCGGTCAATATGGTGGATAGGCAGCAGGAACTGTTGAGACTCACTCTGAAAAGTGTTCATTGCTGCAGTTTTATAATATTTCAAGTACTGCTTGCTGCCGGAGCTAATGAGTTTAGTGTTCTCTGTTCACACAGTGAGCTGTGTTTTTCATCCTGATCGTGTTTCGATATTCTGTTTGCTTACGATGAATGAGGATATTGTATGACGAAGAACAGTTCAGCTGCGTTCACTTACGGTGCCGCTTGACATTATGTCTTTTGGCGTGCGTGTGCTGTAACTGCTATGATGGAAACTGCAGCTGACCTTTGTTTGGATGTTTCAATGAGATGAGTTAAACGTTGTGCTACCAATGCCAGTCCTGGACCCTAGATGCAAGAACAATTATAAAAATAACCTCTACTGAGATGAAATGTGTTAGACAGGAAACACCTGAGAGACAAGATAGGAAATGAAGAACTGAGAAAAAAGCTATGAAAAAATAACCTCCGCCATTGAATACATAAAGAAATAACAGATAAAATGGTTTGGCCACGTGACAAGGCAGAGTGATCAAAACACAACACAACGAGCACCCAATAAACGCTGTGAGAATACCATACCCAAGGTCAACCACAAAACAGATAGATCGACGGAATATTAGAAGCGCTACAAAACATAACAGCTGCAGAGGCGAACAGAAGAACAAAAGACCGCTAATTATATCTCCCCTCGACGCTGAAAGGCAAATGAGGAAGGAAAGAAGAAGTTTAAGATGAGTTTTAATTCGGATGATTCCATTCTTCGGTTGAGCAATTATGGATTTTAATTCGTTTGTAGTGATACCGAGGCCTTCGACTAACTATAACTATGTACACACTGTGTTTGTGTATGTCTAGATAAAAAGGTTGTGGGAAGCTGAAGAGTGACATTTGAGTTAGGGTAAAAGTAAAAGAAAAGAGCCTCGCCACGCCAAGTGACGTATAGGGAATATGGTGTTAGTAACCATAATTTTTACAGACCTTCGGCACATGATTTTTGGGGTAATGTGGTCGATACTACGTCCATGCCGCTTTACTTTCCAGAAAAAAATCCTGTACCCATTTAAGGCTGGGTGAACCTGGCACCCATCTGTCAGGATCGAACCCAATCTCTTGTCCTTTGTAGTCCAGTTCACTCACCACTGAGCTATCGGGATTCCTTTGAGTTAGGATACACACCTCAAATTCAAATATGTTTTATTTGTACCTGATGCTGAACAATTCAAATATTGTTTTTATTCCTACCTGATACTGAACAATTCAAATATTTGTTATTCCTACCTAATACTGAACAATTCAAATATTTTTTTATTCCTACCTGATGCTGAACAATTCAAATATTGTTTTTATTCCTACCTGATACTGAACAATTCAAAAATTGTTTTTATTCCTACCTGATACTGAACAATTCAAAAATTGTTTTTATTCCTACCTGATACTGAACAATTCAAATATTTTTTATTCCTACATGATACCGAACAATTCAACTATTTTTTATTCCTACCTAATACTGAACAATTCAAATATTTTTTTATTCCTACCTGATACTGAACAATTCAACTATTTTTTATTCCTACCTGATACTGAACAATTCAACTATTTTTTATTCCTACCTAATACTGAACAATTCAAATATTTTTTTTATTCCTACCTGATACTGAACAATTCAACTATTTTTTATTCCTACCTGATACTGAACAATTCAACTATTTTTTATTCCTACCTGATACTGAACAATTCAAATATTTTTTATTCCTACCTGATACTGAACAATTCAACTATTTTTTATTCCTACCTGATACTGAACAATTCAACTATTTTTTATTCCTACCTGATACTGAACAATTCACAATATATTTTTCAACCTATCCTCGTTTCAAGATACGTTAGATGGATCCTCTAGTTCGTTCTTTATCTTCTCATTTTTCCTCTTCTTATTCTCCTTGTCTTTTTCGTCTGTACTCAAACTTTGTGATCATGCTTGACTCTCTGTCCTGTATCATAATTTAGGGGTAGAAACAACATCATGACACAAGAATAGCTAGTCCATAGTTTGTATGAGACGGACGAAAGAAGACATTTTTTTATGTTCACATTGTTATAGACTCAATAAACATTGACAACATAAAGAACATAAAGCTGTATGTCATTTCCTAGAAGTATTTAAAAGTAAAGTAAAAAGTAGTAAAGTACCCTCGTAGTGTATAGGGAATAAGGTGTTAGTGACCCTATATTTTACAGACCTTCAGCACATGATTTTTGGGGTAATGTGATCGGTATTACGCCCGTGCTGCTTTACTTTCTCAGAAAAAAATCCGGTACCCATTTAAGGCTGGGTGAACCCGTAAGCCGTCGGTTGGGATCGAACCCTACCCCTTGTCCTTTGTAGTCCACTTCACTAACCACTGAGCTATCGCGGCTCCCAAGTATTTAGAACAACCAGCAAATTTCCTACCAAAAATATCCAACCACTCAAATTGCTAAACTTATTTATTCCCAAGACTAACATGGACGAGTAACACCAAAAGATGGACAAGTCAGCCTGTGACAATCTGCACCATCAAAGCAAGAGACAGATTGGAATGGCGCTCCATGATAGCCAACCTTCGATGTGGAGACGGCACCCAATGATGATGATGACTTTAGACGAACGACAGGAAACAGACTGAGAGATAAGATCAGAAATGAAGAACTGAGAAAAAAAAAAGCTAAGAATAATTCCCGCCATAGAGTATATAAAGAAACAACATATAAAATGGTTAGACCACGTGATAAAGCAGAAAGATTGAAACACAACATAAGGAGCCTCCAATAACCTTTGCGAGAACACGCGAACAAGGGCCGACCTCCTATAAGATGGACTGGTGGAATATTAGACACAGTAGGAAACATAACAGCAGGATAAACCAACAGAAATGGAAAAACCGCTAATTATATTTCCCTGCAAGACAAACCAGGAAGGCGAGAAGGAGAAGAACCTAAATTGCAACCAACAAAAAAATAAAATCAATCAATCAATTAATTCATACATAAAATATAATTCAACCATAAAAATTCCTACCTTAAATATAAATCAACCATACAAATTCCAACCTAAAATATAAATCAACCATAAAATTCTTACCTAAAATATAAATCAACCATAAAAAATCCCACCTAAAATATAAATCAACCATAAAAATTCCCACCTAAAATATAAAACAACCAATAAATTTCCTGAATAAACAATTATCTGAAATGAGGAGTCGGATTGTGATGAGTAGTACACGAACCACCCTTTTCACCAGGAAAAAGAAAGACAGAAGCACTAACTGACACGAAGACGATGTTTCTGTAAACAAAAACATACGAACACGTGTAGGCAGCAAAATAACAAACAAAAACCAAAAAACGAAACATTCCAGCGTCATATAAAACAATTTGTGATTGGCTGTGGAAACAAGGGCATTAGCAGTTCAACTCTGGGCTCTGTTGGGTAGTATCGACTTTTGGATTATGTGCCCCTTAGCGCAAAGAGGAGTAGTGGTAATGCCATTACGGCCATATTTCCTGGAAGAGTTTTCTAGTTTGTGATTAGCCCCCGTGAACATTATCTCAGAATGAACGAAGCCAGAACATCATTTGGCCACCTAAATTACATTTAAAAATAAATTCGTTTACAGATGTTGTGGATCTGTTATAATGTTGGAGAAAACAAATGGTTTGATGACATCATCATCATCATCATCAAGTACCGGGCCTGCTGGCGTAGGTGATCATGTCTCTCCACAACTTTCGATCACGACAGTCATTTCTGTTGTTGACATTATGCCAAGCCATTCTCTTAAGCTGTCCGGTATCTTTTCTCTTTGCTTCTCTCAGTCTCTTCGTCCCTCAATTTTTCCAGTTGTTGCAATATATTCCATCTGTTCTCTTCTCATTACATGAACAAAAAATGATGATTATTTTTTCCTAATATTAGAAATTAGCTCTCTTTTTGCTTTGGCCTCTTTCAGAGCGTTTTCATTACCCTTCTTAGCTGCGCATGGTATTCTCAACATTCTTCTGTAAAACCACATTTCTACAGGCTCAGGTGATTTTCTTGTCTGTTGTTCTATTGTTCATTATTCATATCCATATGTTAAGACTGGCTCTACATAACATTTTTGTTGGTTTGTTGACACTGAAATAAAACAAAATCGAAATATTCCAATCCTTCTCTCTTTCTGTTATTATCAATGTGGGCCTTACAGCGTCGACAGGGCCTCGGCAGCTTAGTTAGGGAAACCACACGACGGGGCTACCGACGTTCGGTTCCCGCTGGAAGCAGTGCGAGTTGTAAATGTGGTTGGAAAAAAAATACCTCTGTGGTCTACCCAGCCGCTGGAAGAAATTTGTACCAAGGTAATAATACAATAAATTGGTACCAGGGTAATATAACAATAAATTGGTACCAGGGTAATAATACAATAAATTGGTACCAAGATAATAATACAATAAATTGGTACCAGGGTAATAATACAATAAATTGGTACCAAGATAATAATACAATAAAATGGTACCAGGGTAATAATACAATAAATTGGTACCAAGATAATAATACAATAAATTGGTACCAGGGTAATATAACAATAAATTGGTACCAGGGTAATAATACAATAAATTGGTACCAAGATAATAATACAATAAAATGGTACCAGGGTAATAATACAATAAAATGGTACCAGGGTAATAATACAATAAAATGGTACCAGGATAATAATACAATAAAATGGTACCAGGGTAATAATACAATAAAATGGTACCAGGGTAATAATACAATAAATTGGTACCAGGGTAATAATACAATAAATTGGTACCAAGATAATAATACAATAAAATGGTACCAGGATAATAATACAATAAAATGGTACCAGGGTAATAATACAATAAATTGGTACCAGGGTAATATTACAATAAATTGGTACCAGGTTAATAATACAATAAATTGGTACCAGGGTAATAATACAATAAATTGGTACCAGGGTAATAATACAATAAAATGGTACCAAAGTAATAATACAATAAATTGGTACCAGGGTAATAATACAATAAATTGGTACCAAGATAATAATACAATAAATTGGTACCAGGGTAATAATACAATAAATTTGTACCAGGGTAATATTACAATAAATTGGTACCAGGTTAATAATACAATAAATTGGTACCAGGGTAATAATACAATAAATTGGTACCAGGGTAATAATACAATAAATTGGTACCAAGGTAATAATACAATAAATTGGTACCAGGGTAATATTACAATAAATTGGTACCAGGTTAATAATACAATAAATTGGTACCAGGGTAATAATACAATAAATTGGTACCAGGGTAATAATACAATAAATTGGTACCAGGGTAATAATACAATAAATTGGTACCAGGGTAATAATACAATAAATTGGTACCAAGGTAATAATACAATAAAATGGTACCAAAGTAATAATACAATAAATTGGTACCAGGGTAATAATACAATAAATTGGTACCAAGGTAATAATACAATAAAATGGTACCAGGGTAATAATACAATAAATTGGTACCAGGGTAATAATACAATAAAATGGTACCAAGGTAATAATGCAATAAATTGGTACCAGGGTAATATTCCGTCTATCCAGAGTAACTCTGGGAAGGTGAGGAATTCCACTTCGCATTGTGAGTTTCGATGCTTGAAGCGACACTATCCAGAAGTCTTCGAATACTGAAAATGAATATTCTAGAAAAACTCCAGTGCTTCCTTTCATTTGATTTTCTGTGTGCTAGTTTTACACTTTTCCTATTGTTTCTTGGTAGTAGTGTTTCCTGTGGTATTTTGTCAGGATGTGAAAGGTAGTCGTATAGTAATTCTCGTTTTGCATGAAGTGTTATTTATTCCATTGTTGAACTAACACCTGATGATGCACAAGAAACAATTGATAAGTTTAAATACTTTTGATCAATTGTCAGCGATGAAGGACCTGTAATAACATTGTCAGCAATGAAAGACCTGCAATAACATTGTCAGCGATGAAGGACCTGCAATAACATTGTCAGCCATGAAAGACCTGTAATAACATTGTCAGCAATGAAAGACTTGTAATAACGTTGTCAGCGATGAAAGACCTGTAATAACATTGTCAGCAATGAAAGATCTGTAATAACATTGTCAGCAATGAAAGACCTGTAATAATATTGACAGCAATGAAAAACCTGCAATAACATTGTCAGCAATGAAAAACCTGCAATAACATTGTCAGCGATGAAGGACCTGCAATAACATTGTCAGCGGTGAAGGACATGCAATAACATTGTCAGCGATGAAGGACCTGCAATAACATTGTCAGCGGTGAAAGACCTGTAATAACATTGTCAGCGATGAAGGACCTGCAATAACATTGTCAGCGATGAAGGACCTGCAATAACATTGTCAGCGATGAAGGACCTGCAATAACATTGTCAGCGATGAAGGACCTGCAATAACATTGTCAGCGATGAAGGACCTGCAATAACATTGTCAGCGATGAAGGACCTGCAATAACATTGTCAGCGATGAAGGACCTGTAATAACATTGTCAGCGGTGAAAGACCTGTAATAACATTGTCAGCGATGAAGGACCTGTAATAACATTGTCAGCGATGAAGGACCTGCAATAACATTGTCAGCGATGAAGGACCTGCAATAACATTGTCAGCGATGAAGGACCTGCAATAACATTGTCAGCGGTGAAAGACCTGTAATAACATTGTCAGAAATGAAAGATCTGTAATAACATTGTCAGCAATGAAAGACCTGTAATAATATTGACAGCAATGAAAAACCTGCAATAACATTGTCAGCAATGAAAAACCTGCAATAACATTGTCAGCAATGAAAGACCTGTAATAACATTGTCAGCAATGAAAAACATGTAATAACATTGTCAGCAATGAAAAAAACTGTAATAACATTGTCAGCAATGAAAAACCTGCAATAACATTGTCAGCAATGAAAAACCTGCAATAACATTGTCAGCAATGAAAGACCTGCAATAACATTGTCAGCAATGAAAAACCTGCAATAGCATTGTCAGCAATGAAAGACCTGTAATAACATTGTCAGCAATGAAAAACCTGTAATAACATTGTCAGCAATGAAAAACCTGCAATAACATTGTTAGCAATGAAAGACCTGTAATAACATTGTTAGCAATGAAAGACCTGTAATAACATTGTCAGCAATGAAAGACCTGTAATAACATTGTCAGCAATGAAAGACCTGTAATAACATTGTCAGCAATGAAGGGCCTGCAATAACATTGTCAGCAATGAAAGACCTGTAATAACATTGTTAGCAATGAAAGACCTGTAATAACATTGTCAGCAATGAAAGACCTGTAATAACATTGTCAGCAATGAAAGACCTGTAATAACATTGTCAGCAATGAAAGACCTGTAATAACATTGTTAGCAATGAAAGACCTGTAATAACATTGTCAGCAATGAAAGACCTGTAATAACATTGTCAGCAATGAAAGACCTGTAATAACATTGTTAGCAATGAAAGACCTGTAATAACATTGTCAGCAATGAAAGACCTGTAATAACATTGTCAGCAATGAAAGACCTGTAATAACATTGTCAGCAATGAAGGGCCTGCAATAACATTGTTAGCGATGAAAGACCTGTAATAACATTGTCAGCAATGAAGGACCTGTAATAACATTGTCAGAAATGAAAGATCTGTAATAACATTGTCAGCAATGAAAGACCTGTAATAATATTGACAGCAATGAAAAACCTGCAATAACATTGTCAGCAATGAAAAACCTGCAATAACATTGTCAGCAATGAAAGACCTGTAATAACATTGTCAGCAATGAAAGACCTGCAATAACATTGTTAGCAATGAAAAACCTGCAATAACATTGTCTGCAATGAAAAACCTGCAATAACATTGTCAGCAATGAAAGACCTGTAATAACATTGTCAGCAATGAAAAACATGTAATAACATTGTCAGCAATGAAAAAAACTGTAATAACATTGTCAGCAATGAAAAACCTGCAATAACATTGTCAGCAATGAAAAACCTGCAATAACATTGTCAGCAATGAAAGACCTGCAATAACATTGTCAGCAATGAAAAACCTGCAATAGCATTGTCAGCAATGAAAGACCTGTAATAACATTGTCAGCAATGAAAAACCTGTAATAACATTGTCAGCAATGAAAAACCTGCAATAACATTGTTAGCAATGAAAGACCTGTAATAACATTGTTAGCAATGAAAGACCTGTAATAACATTGTCAGCAATGAAAGACCTGTAATAACATTGTCAGCAATGAAAGACCTGTAATAACATTGTCAGCAATGAAGGGCCTGCAATAACATTGTCAGCAATGAAGGGCCTGCAATAACATTGTTAGCGATGAAAGACCTGTAATAACATTGTCAGCAATGAAGGACCTGCAATAACATTGTTAGCAATGAAAGACCTGTAATAACATTGTCAGCAATGAAAAACCTGCAATAACATTGTCAGCAATGAAAGACCTGCAATAACATTGTCAGCAACGAAAGACCTGTAATAACATTGTCAGCAATGAAAGACCTGTAATAACATTGTCAGCAATGAAGGACCTGTAATAACATTGTCAGCAATGAAAAACCTGCAATAACATTGTCAGCAATGAAGGACCTGCTATATTGGCGAGAACAGAACAAATTACAGCAATCCATGCAAGGCTAAAACCACTTTGGAAAGAGCATCACTCCTGGCTCTAAAATAAGACTGATGCGCATCATCGATAATTCTGTTTTTCTATCTTCTTCCTCTTCTCTCTTTTTCTTCTTCTCCTTCTTGTTCCACTTCTTCCTCTTCCTTCTCTACTTCTTCCTCTTCTTCCTCTTCCTCCTCTTCTTCTTCTCCTTCTTTCTTTCCTCATTTGCATTTCGGGGTGGAGGGAAGATATATCTTGCGATCTTCTGAACTCCAGTTGGCTTCTGCTCCTGTTATGTTTCCTAGCGTTTCTAATATTCCGTCAATCCATCTTTTTCGTGGTCGGTCCTAGAGTCTGGTGTTCTGACAACTTGTATTGAAATCTTGGGGTGCTGTGCTTCAATCTTTCTGCCTTGTCACGTGGCCAAACCATTTTATCGATTGATTCTTTATATATTATATAAACGGGAATTATTCTTAGCTTTTTTTCTCAGTTCTTTATTTTTTATCTTATCTCTCAGGCTGTTTCCTGTAATTCGTCTAACTCATTTTATCTTAGTAGAGGTTATTTTTCTTATTATTCTTCCATCTAGGATCAAGGTATGGCATTTGTAGCACAACGTTGGGATGAAGATTGTATTGTATACTGCCCGTTTTGCCTCTATGGTTTTTTCTTTCTGTACAATAGTGGTAATATTTGTCCGATGATTTGTCAAGCTTTGTTGCATCTTGAGTCTAATCTCTGCTGCTTGTGATTTGTCGTTTGTCACTAGAATTCCTAGTTATTTAAATTCCTTTACTTGTTTTAGTTGTCTGCGAATGTCTGAGTGTTGCTATTATGTTTTTATTTTGCAATGTTCTTGGCTTTTGTCTGCATCGAGTTCCTGGACTCTTAAGTTTCTTTAAGTGTTCTTGTAGCTCTTCTTCCGTGTATCAGTGCCTGATCGCCTGCAAATAAAAGTTCGTTAAACTCCGATGTGTTCAGTAAGTTGGCTGTCTAGCAAAAGCAGTCAATATAGGTAATAAACAAAAGGGGAGATATGCCATGACTTACTCCTGTTCTAACTTTGAAAAAGGTCTTCTTATCTATACGCCTGTGAAACATATGATCTTGCAGTATAGTTAGGAGGAAAAAATAGAAGCTGTGAAAATTGTTGGGAGCCGTGATAGCTCAGTGGTTAGTGAACTGGGCTATAAAGAAAGAAAGGTCGGGTTCGATCCTGATCAACGGCTTCCTGATTCACCTAGCCTTGATGAATGGGTACTTGATATTTTTCTGGGATAGTAATCCACACGGGCGTAATACCGACCTTGTTACCCTAAAAATCATGTGCTGAAGGTCTGTAAAAATTATGGTCACTAATACCGTATTCCCTATACGAAACTTGACGTGACGGGGTTCTTTACTTTTTTTTTTAATGAAGATTGAAAATGTTTTTGAGATGTTTTAAGCATCTCATACTTATAATTAGATTGTATCACAAATGGACAACAAAATAGCAAAAAATGTAAACAAGTAATCGGAGTACATGACGATCTATTAACTATTGTGAAGAAAACTAAATATGAAATGGCTTGTCGCGTAGATGATCGTCCGGCCTACAAAGACGAGACCAGGAACCAAGAAATGAGCACGGAGGAAAGGTTGACAGAGAAGGAGAAGGGGAGATAACATAAAAGAATGACGAATTTGCAGCCTCGACTTTGTAGAATCTCAAAGAATGGCTGAAGATAGAGAGAAATGGTGAAGGTTGTTGAATTCTGTCAGTGACGCCCCAACTTGCCCCAGTGTTATGAGATGGTGACAAGAAAGGAGACATAACAATTGCAAGCAAACTAACGTCATGAAACCACAGTAAAAAGAAAAAGTGAAGAGCCCCCGTCACGCCAAGTGGCGTATAGGGAATATGGTGTTAGTGACCATACATTTTACAGACATTATTTTTGGGGTAATGTGGTCGGTATTACGCCCGTGCCGCTTTACTTTCCCAGAAAAAAAAAATTACCCATTTAAGGCTAGGTGAACCCGGAGGCCGTCGGTTAGGATCGAACCCTACCACTAGTCCGTTGTAGTCCAGTTCACTAACCACTGAGCTATCGCGGCTTCCTCAAGAAACCATGACGGACAAAAAAAAAAAAAAAAAACAAGGAGAAGAAAATCGTGAACAAATTTACAACAAAAATTACAAACACACTTTTCTCCTTACTTTAAAAAGGCCGCAAATATAATTATATTTTTTGGTATGGTCTATTTATACATTCACTTCTTTATGAATACCAAATAAAACCGTCTTACCGTAATCGTCATTTGTTCAATATGAAGCCACCGTTACGGTAATTCTTCGGGTTAGTCCATTATTTATTATTCTGTTCATCGCACCCAGTCCAATCGCTTTCGATTTCCAACATGGCTGGGATTTGTTGTGTCCATGGACACGTATAATGCCAGGATTTATTTCCGGGAAAATACCAGAAGAGAGAGAAAAAGAGAGAGAAAGAGAAGTTCAAAAGTTAAAGAAAATGTATTAGCAGATTTAAGAGGATCAAATTTTTAAGAGGCTGACAGTAAAAAATCTAACCTTAGATTTTATATTCTCTCTTTCACCAATAAATAGAGTACAATGTAAACAATGATTTTAACATGAAATACATAATCATATCAAAGCGAATGGCACTAGAACTAAAACAACTAATAGTCAAATGTTCTTTCTATACACCATTCATGTCTGGTGCAAAACCATGAGCATTAAATAAGAAAACAGAACAATGAAATCGAAGTATTTGAGATGTGGATCTGTAGAAAAATGGAGAGAATTGGACGAAAGGTAAAGAAAACAATGAAGATCTGAATCAAGTACGATTAAAAATAAATAACCGTTTAACACAACTAGAAAAAAGGCAAACGCAATTTTTGGACATGTATATATAATTTTTGTACAAGAAACATAATAAAAAGTAAAAAGTAAAGAGTCCCGTCACGCCAAGTAGCGTATAGGGAATATGGTGTTAGTGACCATAAATTTTACAGACCTTCAGCACATGATTTTTGGGGTAATTTGGCCCCAAACAGCCCGTGTCGCTTTACTTTTCCAGAAAAAATCCATCCGGTACCAATTTAAGGCTGGGTGAACCTGAAAGCCGTCGGTTCGGATCGAACCCTACCTCTTGTCCTTTGTAGTCCAGTTGACTAACCAGTGAGCTATCGCGGCTCCAAAGAAACATAATAACCTTCTGAAATGATCTTGATGGGGAAGGTATAAGGTAGACTAGGCAGAGACTGATCAAGACTACAGTGGTCTGATAACATCAATCTATGGACATGTGAACGATCAAGACTACAGTGGTCTGATAACATCAATCTTTGGACATGTGAACGATCAAGACTACAGTGGTCTGATAACATCAATCTATGGACATGTGAACGATCAAGACTACAGTGGTCTGATAACATCAATCTTTGGACATGTGAACGATCAAGACTACAGTGGTCTGATAACATCAATCTTTGGACATGTGAACGATCAAGACTACAGTGGTCTGATAACATCAATCTTTGGACATGTGAACGATCAAGACTACAGTGGTCTGATAACATCAATCTTTGGACATGTGAACGATCAAGACTACAGTGGTCTGATAACATCAATCTTTGGACATGTGAACGATCAAGATAACAGTGGTCTGATAACATCAATCTTTGGACATGTGAACGATCAAGACTACAGTGGTCTGATAACATCAATCTTTGGACATGTGAACGATCAAGACTACAGTGGTCTGATAACATCAATCTTTGGACATGTGAACGATCAAGACTACAGTGGTCTGATAACATCAATCTTTGGACATGTGAACGATCAAGACTACAGTGGTCTGATAACATCAATCTTTGGACATGTGAACGATCAAGACTACAGTGGTCTGATAACATCAATCTTTGGACATGTGAACGATCAAGACTACAGTGGTCTGATAACGTCAATCTATGGACATGTGAACGATCAAGACTACAGTGGTCTGATAACATCAATCTTTGGACATGTGAACGATCAAGACTACAGTGGTCTGATAACATCAATCTTTGGACATGTGAACGATCAAGACTACAGTGGTCTGATAACATCAATCTTTGGACATGTGAACGATCAAGACTACAGTGGTCTGATAACATCAATCTTTGGACATGTGAACGATCAAGACTACAGTGGTCTGATAACATCAATCTTTATACATGTGAACGATCAAGACTACAGTGGTCTGATAACATCAATCTTTGGACATGTGAACGATCAAGACTACAGTGGTCTGATAACGTCAATCTATGGACATGTGAACGATCAAGACTGCAGTGGTCTGATAACGTCAATCTATGGACATGTGAACGATCAAGACTGCAGTGGTCTGATAACGTCAATCTATGGACATGTGAACGATCAAGACTGCAGTGGTCTGATAACGTCAATCTTTGGACATGTGAACCCATGACAACGTGCACTATTCAGACAAGAGACAAGGTAAAATTGCGCTCCATGGTAGCCAGCATTCGATGTATAGACGGCACCTGATGATAATGATGAACATTGAAAAAAAAAGTACCCTCGTCACTCCAAGTGGCGTATAGGGAATAAGGTGTTAATGATCATAAATTTTACAGACCTTCGGCACATGATTTTTGGGGTAATGTTGTCGGTATTACGCCTGTGTCGCTTCACTTTCCCTGAAAAAATCAGGTACCCATTACAGGCTAGGTGAACCCGAAAGCCGTCGTTTGGAATCGAACCCTACCTCTTGTCCTTTGTAGTCCAGCTCACTAACCACTGAGCTGCTAAACAAAATAGCTGTTATATATTAACAGTGTACACCACTCATAGAAAAAATAAATCAAAATACAAACAGCGAGTCCGGAGGAAGATTGGCACACATGATCACTGATATGTTCCGATGTACAATGAGAATGGAGGCAAATAATAATCATCGATGAATCTTATAGAGGGAAACTTCTGAGGTGATAGGTCAGCGAATAATTTCATGGGAAACACACCACTTCCCCTGAAATTATACAATGAAAATGACCTACCGACTAAATTAAACTATCGGCACCTACAATATCTACTAACAGTTATTTCAGTACAATAACATATTGCTTTCTCTTGCAAGGAAGATGTTAATGTTAATCGTCGGATTATCCTCACCGCACATCGAACAACGGTCCATAAGCTTTCAAGTCTCCCTCCAAGGAAGACCCGCAGTGTGTAACGATAGACTAGTTCTTAAGTCTACACCCGATCTCCTCATAGCTCTCATGAATCTAGTTAGTATCCTTCCTGACTGACATGAAGATTCAGGAGTCACACCGGGCTACAAATTCACGAACAAAACTATATCATTTCGCACCTCATTACGAGCGTATGGTCGGTTTTGGGATATACGACCATCCAATCATCGTGGTGACGTAGCACACACAACTATGGATGAGCCCACAACACCCGATTCACTACAAAGAATTTTGGAGCCACTGAAGAAATCAACTGAAAAAACGCTGCTTCCATGTTTTTTTTCTTTTTATCAAAGCACGTGTATGTAAGAATGAATGAACGAGCAGACAGGCTTGCTGGAGTGTATGTTGTGGGGGAACTGACAAACAATGGTCCGCGCCGATATTCTAAGTGTTCTTATGAAGGCACGGATAAGTAAACGATCTAAGCAATGAATGTGAATCTTCGACATTTGATCTATAGCAGGAACAAAAGTCTAACGCAGCGGTGACTAACAAGAGCGCTATACAGGAGTCAAAGAAGACTGTTAATGGCAAATGAAATATATAACTGTTTTTTTTCTTTCTCGCACTCTCCTGTTTGAGAAATTAAGACGCTGATGTCATTTGAACTATCAACTTCACAACAACTGTTTCATAAACAGATGCCTCTAACAGCTGCTTAATATTACATAGCCAATACAATAAGACTAACATGGACGAGTAACATCAAAAGATGAACAAACCAGCCTATGACAAACTGCACCATCAACGCAAGAGATAGAGCAGAATGGCGCTCCATGGTAGCCAACCTTCGTTGCGAAGATGGCACTGAATGATGATGATGAATACATTTACAAATGAAAACCTTTTTGCAAAGAATTACCCAGGTACCAACTGGAACAGAGAAAAGGAAATGGGACTGGCCGCACATTGCTATGACCACAAGCAATATCGCCAGACAGCTACTGAAGTTCACAAGGAACTAGGAAAGTTGGAAGACGCAAGCAGACCTGGAGAAGATTCGGCGAGCCAGAAGCAAAAGAGGGAAGATGGACGTGGGCTCAGTTGGAGAAGATAGAACATAACCGGCACAGTGTGGTTGCAACATTTTGTTTCATGAGCTGCTGCAAGGCGTAAGTCAAATAAGTTGTTATACAGCGCCTCTAGCGAGCCAACGATCTAGTCGTTCTGAGTGACCCCTGAACCATGAACTGGTATCGTATTGAATGGTGTCAGACTGTAGGGATGCAGAGATGAATAAGTGTTATCAGCTTGTGTTTTAGGAAATGTGTTATCATGAAGATTCAATAACACAAGGGCACACATTTATTTATTTAGAAACAATCAAATTACGCGCTTCAGATTAATCAATGGCAACTGTGGACTACATTAACATACACTCGTAAATGTAATGTGTTGTGCTTTTTCTGTGATATTTGTCATGTTCGACCCAAAGCATCCGACTTCAGCATGGAATTTCAGGATACCGGAAATTTCAACATTCTTCTGAGAAATCCCATCTCTGTGGCCTGTCGTCTAGTCTTAGTCGTCTTTTCAATTGTTTGTCTACTGTCCATGATTCACTTCAATAGGTCAGAATTTGCTCTATATAGCACCGATGAATTCTCGCTCTCACATCTAGTGGCACACATGAGTCTTCTTCTTCTTTCCTTCCTCATCTGCCTTTCAGCGTCGAGGGGACATATAATTTGCGGTCTTTTGCTCTTCTGTTCGCCTCTGCTGCTGTTATGTTTCCTAGTGCTTCTAAAATTCCATCGACCCATCTTTTACGTGGTCGACCATTGGGTCTGGTGTTCTCAAAACGTTTGTTGAAGGCTCGTTGTGTTGTGTTTTGTTCTTTCTGCCTTGTCACGTGGCCAAACCATTTTATCTGTTGTTTCCTTATGTATTCTATGGCGGGGGCTATTCCTAGCTTTTTTCTCAGTTCTTCATTTCTGATCTTATCTCTCAGACTGTTTCATGTCATTCGTCTAACACATTTCATCTCTGTAGAGGTTATTTTTCTTATTGTTCTTGCATATAGGGTCCAGGTCTGGCATTGGTAGCACAACGTTGGGATGAAGATTATCATACATGAGTGCTGAATTGAAATAGCACAGTTATTGCTTTGAATATGCTCGTCGCTGACATTAGAAGTTTTAGCACAAACAGAAAAAGAAAGGAACAGGCAAAAGTAGATCATCTGTGTCTTTATAGGAGCATACTTGGAAGTAGAGCATACTTGGAAGTAGAACATACTTGGAAGTAGAGCATACTTGGAAGTAGAGCACACTTGGAAGTAGAGCATACTTGGAAGTAGAGCATACTTGGAAGTAGAGAACACTTGGAAGTAGAGCATACTTGGAAGTAGAGCATACTTGGAAGTAGAGCATACTTGGAAGTAGAGCATACTTGGAAGTAGAGAACACTTGGAAGTAGAGCATACATGGAAGTAGAGAACACTTGGAAGTAGAGCATACTTGGAAGTAGAGCATACTTGGAAGTAGAGAACACTTGGAAGTAGAGAACACTTGGAAGTAGAGAACACTTGGAAGTAGAGAACACTTGGAAGTAGAGAACACTTGGAAGTAGAGCATACTTGGAAGTAGAGCATACTTGGAAGTAGAGAACACTTGGAAGTAGAGAACACTTGGAAGTAGAGAACACTTGGAAGTAGAGAACACTTGGAAGTAGAGAACACTTGGAAGTAGAGAACACTTGGAAGTAGAGAACACTTGGAAGTAGAGCATACTTGGAAGTAGAGAACACTTGGAAGTAGAGCATACTTGGAAGTAGAGAACACTTGGAAGTAGAGCATACTTGGAAGTAGAGAACACTTGGAAGTAGAGCATACTTGGAAGTAGAGAACACTTGGAAGTAGAGCATACTTGGAAGTAGAGAACACTTGGAAGTAGAGCATACTTGGAAGTAGAGAACACTTGGAAGTAGAGAACACTTGGAAGTAGAGAACACTTGGAAGTAGAGAACACTTGGAAGTAGAGAACACTTGGAAGTAGAGAACACTTGGAAGTAGAGCATACTTGGAAGTAGAGCATACTTGGAAGTAGAGCATACTTGGAAGTAGAGAACACTTGGAAGTAGAGAACACTTGGAAGTAGAGAACACTTGGAAGTAGAGCATACTTGGAAGTAGAGAACACTTGGAAGTAGAGCATACTTGGAAGTAGAGAACACTTGGAAGTAGAGCATACTTGGAAGTAGAGAACACTTGGAAGTAGAGCATACTTGGAAGTAGAGAACACTTGGAAGTAGAGCATACTTGGAAGTAGAGAACACTTGGAAGTAGAGCATACTTGGAAGTAGAGAACACTTGGAAGTAGAGAACACTTGGAAGTAGAGAACACTTGGAAGTAGAGAACACTTGGAAGTAGAGAACACTTGGAAGTAGAGAACACTTGGAAGTAGAGAACACTTGGAAGAAG